>OX463855.1:29266232-29329371 GCA_949825065.1 Odontocerum albicorne
TGGTAGTATTTCCATCACGTATTGCGGGTCTTACTGGGACCGAAGACATCATTTTCATCCGGACACCTTATTTAACATGCCTCTATCATCAACTGAATGTGTTGAGGGTATCATAAAAATGCATTCATTAAAATTAAAATTATTTATTTTCTTAATTTTGAAAGTGATTTGAATAAACGACAGAAGAAAACAAATGTACTATTTTTCCTGGAAATGAAAAAACATTAAGAAATTCCCAAAATTAGAGTACGAGTATATATACTTGCGTAGTTTTTAACAAAACATTATACGCCTAAAATTTTTCAACAGAACATTTTTATAAATTTTAATTTGAGGCAAAATGTTTGTTTCAATATTAACCTTAAATAGCGTGTATTTGTTTCATGGAGTGTTTTCCTAATGATGTTTTGGTTTCCCCATCGCATATAGATTTTGCGAATCCACAATTTATGGATAAACTCAATTATTATAGTTTATATACGATTCTCTTTGACTGGAAAAGCAAAGCGATGGGAACAAACATATCATATCCACTATTTTCAAACCTAACATAATATATAATATCAAAAAAATTCACTAAACATGACCTGTAACAAAGTGGTCTTAATCGGGATCAAAATATGGTTAGTTAAATACAATAAATTGAAACAGAAAAAATGCAGAAAAAAATGTGGTATAAAGGTGAATAATAGAAGATTAGAGCAAATTTAGGTATCCAACTATTTAGGTAGTATTTTCTCAGAGAAATGGTTGCGAAGGATATTGAACGATTGTAGGGATGGGAAACAAGGTAAATATGGACTTATATAATTAGTTGAAATGAAGAGTATCTAAATCTACTAAGATGAAGGTTCACAAAAGTATTTGAGTACTGTAGAATGTCGAAATACGTGTACTAAAAAGAATACGTAGTGTGGAAAAGTATGTCAAAAAGAGGAATTAAGTGATCTACGACAGATGAAAACATAAAACTGATGTTTTATGTAAGACAAAGGAAAGAATCCTGAGATGATTTATATAACTATGTAGAAATTACTGAAAAAGACTTATAAAGAAATATATGGTACACATGTAAGTGAAAAGTATGACAGACGAACAAGTGAATAAAAGAAATGTAAAATCTTATAAACTGCATGAGAAGTAACATGAATAAGAAGGTGTAAGATATATCGCGATAAAAAAGTCTATTAATCTGTCCTCTCTGACTACTCTAACGACGTGATGGTTTGTATGTACAATAGGAAACTTATAATGAGTCGAAAAACACGTAGAAAATTCAAACACAATACTATTAAACATGGCAGTATGATAACATCCATGACTAAGTTGATACGATACTTCTCTTGCATTCCGAGGATTTCGGATTCGATTCGCGTTGTTACACTTTTTTTTTAAAAAGGATCAGACCTGTTTTCACTTAAGGACTCTTTACCATATTTTTGGTTCTTTGCAATAAATTTCCATGTGGAAATAAACCCACCTGGTTGTACTGTATACAACAAAAGCACAATTAAAACTATACAATCCCTGGTTAGAAGATTCTTAAAGTATTCATATACATCGGCCTTTGCATACTTAGAGACCTCTGAATGGACTCCGAATAGAGATGACTTAATGCAAAGTGAGAATGCAATGACAGAGTTTCTTAAGCGAAAGTATCATTAATTGTAATTGTAGTCTACATAGAACTCACATCATATGATAAGTTGTTCAAACCTATATATTCAAGTTAAGACCTGATTGATACAAATGATAGGGCGATCTCTGTTGCCTCCTGCTGGAAACACGTGGAATAATTAATACTATTGATCCAGACACTGAAATGACTCGCCAAAGAACATTATAAAATTATTTCTAATAAATGGTTCAGTAAAGTCGATTTCGATTGAATGGTTTAGTAATATAATGTAGTAGTTGTTACGTAATCACTGAATCGAATATGTTCAGTGGCGTGCAATGAAATGTTAGTTAAAGTTATGTAAGATAGTACTCCACTGTATATGAATGACGATTAACCTAACAGGTTGCACTGCATTAAAAAAAAGTGTAATGCCGTATAGTAAAGGGTCTTTCGAATTGAGCGGTTTCTTTAATTCTATTGTATTTTTTTTAAATTCTTGAATAAAACACAAAATTTGCTTTGATTAAAAAAAAAACTTTTTATTGGTTATTGAAGAGTAATGTATGACATTTAAACACTAGAAACAATATCCGCTCAATGTCCACATCTTGCAGCTCCACAGATGTCATATATTTTGTCAAAATTTTCGATGACATTTTGGCATAATTGCGGTTCTTACTCACCAATAACGCGAATAATTTCATCCTTCAGCTCAGGAATTGATTGGAGGTCATTCTTAAAGATCTGGCTTTTCACGTAACCCCAGAGAAAATAGTCCAACGGTGTCAGATCACATGCTCTTGGTGGCCAATTAACATCACCGTTTCCGGAGATAATAATACTCGTACATAAAATAATTCAACAATTTGAACGCGTTGTTGAATTGAATACGACTCCATTTTTATAAATGTCATACATTACACTTCTCAAATGTCACAAGACCCAGGCAAGTTAGCGACGCCATCAATGTTTTATCAAAGAGTTTAAAAAAAACATTAAATTTGAAAGACTCTTTATAAGGTAAAATCACCAACACATACATACCATCACGCCGTATCCTTAACGACAGAGACAACGAAGAAAGAGTGCCAGATTTTCATATCGCGACACACATCTAACGCATCATCTTCATCCATACACCTTCTTACACAACTACAATATCTCTGATTTTTACATTTTTTTCTTGCAAAATATCGTTCATTTGATCTTGTCATACTTTCTTTGGTCTTACTCTGTCACGCATTCCATACAAATTTGCACTGTTAATTTGTTTAATTAGTCCTTTTTCATTCATTCCTTCTGCATGTCGAAACGATCTCAGAGTGCATTTCTTCATCAAATTTAATACAACACTTCAACGTTAAGTTCACATTTATCTCTAATCGCTTCATATTGTATATGTTATCAACCCATGTATTCTTCATTTATCTCTAATCGCTTCATATTGTATATGTTATCAACCCATGTATTCTTCTCGGTGTTCAGTATTTTTAAGGCAGTTCAGTATTTATTCAGTTCAGTATTTATTCATTTCTGTTCAGTTTTTTTTCATATCCACTTTATACATCCCTTAAGCAAAATTGGTACAAGAATACTGTTGTGGACTATCATCTAAGGAGAATATTAATCGGTGGATAAAAATAGTTAATTTGAAGTAATGAGATTAACAACATGTTTTTATTTGCCTCAAAAAAGGGGAATATAAAAAGTTAAGACGATCTCAAATTCAGCGACATCTTTCAAAAAATAAATGTGGTGCATTTAATAAAAAGAACGTAAGAAATAATTTTTGAAAATACTTCGTTGTGCGAAAATATTCCAGAGAGAAAAGAGAGAAAAAAACGGAACCAAAGAGGCGGAACGCGACATTTATTTAGTACAAGGAAATTAAAATCATAATTATCTTAATAACGCAAAGACGAAAACAAAACAAAAAATAATTAGGCATAATGGAGCCAACGTAAATAACTCTGAGCCCGAAATTAACGAGCAAGAAGCATAGAAGAGTGGGAGAATTGAGAATTGAGAATGGAGAATGGAGAAAGAACGACACTGACAGACAAGGGAACGAGGGTAAAAAGGATTTAAACAGTGTGAATAACAAGGATTAATTTAGAGATATTCAAAACGCAGCTATTTATTCCCAAATTTAATACATATCTTCCTTTTATCTACATTATGTCGAGCTCCGTGGCTTAGTGGGTAAGGCGCTCGACTTCCAGCTAGGGACCTACACGTATGTCGTATGTCGTCAACCTTAGCCGATTAAAACTTTCACACAAATATATATTTAAAAAAACTAAGAGTTCAGTTCAAGTCTTTACCTAAATTTATCTGGTTTTTCTAAATTAAAATGCTTTTTGTAAATTTCTAGCCTAAAGTTTGTGTTTTAAACTCTGAAAAAGGGTGGAGTTAAAAGCATTTGGAATAGAAAAGTATGCATGATGGAGTGTATGGATGTGTACCAAGCAAAAAATGTGTGCTTGGAAAAATGTAGGGGAGTTCTGTTATCTCTGCCTACCCCAATAAGGATTAAAACGGTTTAAAATAATATGATTGTATTTTATATAGTAAAAAATAATAAGTTTTTATTTTTGTGCATTGAATATTACGAGTAGTAGCATATTATTCACTTCGTAAAAATATTGAAGCTGATAAATTAAACACGAGTGTTACTCAAATGCAGTAACTTTCGTAATTCCCGGCAGAACACTCGGAAATGTGTCGATTCTCTACTTCAAATTAGAAATGTTTCTTCTGGCTTTTTGTATTTTTTTCTGTTTGTAACCGCTCAACCAGAATTTACACACTATCTGGTTGGCTGGGAAAGATTTCCGTACCTTTGTACAATGAAGTGTCAAATAAACAAATTTACATTGATGGAAACTGCACCATCAATTAAGTTTAGTGCAAACAGACATCCCGAGTACAAATCATGGATCATTTTAACTTTCTATCATAAATTATTGCGGCGCACTTGGGTAGATACGTATCAAAATACAGTTATATAAGTCATTGTTTTTTTTTGTTGTTTTAAAATAATGAATTTGATCACGGAACCTGAAATGCTTTCATAAATCGAACAAAAACTGTCAGTTACGTTTGTTTTGAATAATTTATTACAGTTTTGGGGAACCATTAATTTCTTAAATTTAATTCTATATAATTTCAATAAATAAAAATAGGTAATTTAAACTTCTTCATTTATTTATATATGACAAAAATCTTATAAATACATATTTTGGGAATAAACAACAGGTAATTTAATGTATACATAACATTTTAATTGATCTGGGTTGGTAGCCTTTCATTTGTCGTGTCCCCATAAAACTAGGCTTTAATAAAATATGATATATTTTCTTTCACCTAGACGAGTCACAAAAATGGACCTCGCCGGCTGGATGTGATCCGCTGGCCGTAATTTGGTTATGCCTCCCTATGACTATAGTTATATATACTTTAAAAGGATAAGCAATATTGCAAAACATGTTTGAAATATTTAACAATTTTTACTTTACAAAAACAGTTTATATCTCGATCATTTAAATAATCTGACTAACACGAGCCCCGTAGCATATGGAAAACACCTGTCTTACAACCCGGAAATTGCGATTTCCCGTTGGCACTAAAATTTGTATTTATTTGTCCCCTATAACAACATAAGTAAGTGGTGGGATCGAACTATGAAATCCGCCAGGTTGTGCTATATATACAACGAAAGCTTAATATTCTGCTCTTCGAAGGTTGGTGATCATCATGATGACATTATTGACTCTTTGCAGCAGCTCTGAATAGAGAAAGGGTATAACAATAATACCACATTCGTAAATTATAAATATTTATTCAGGTGATGCCTTTATTAAATTCGTCTTAATTAAAAATTTCTGTGATTAAAAATTTTTTAGAAGAAAGAAGTTTTTTTGAGGTAAATATTGGTAAAAAAAAAGTAATAAAAGAAGTGCTTTAAAGTATTATTATTCACCTTTTGTTTTTGGAAATAAATATCCAACTAAATTTCCGTCAAATTCAAAGGTTTTTCACTCCATGCATTATCGCTGAGCTTTTGTTTGGCGAATTCAATAGAAATATCGATTTTGATCAATCCACTTCAATAGCTCGCGGTGTCTATTTAAGGCTGTAAGTTTATTTTACGGCAAAAATGGATAACATTTTCTATAGTTAAAAGGAAAAACATTAAACAAAATTCTAAGATGGTTTAAATTTCTTTACAATGTTATTTTTTATCTGTTTACATTAAATTTAAAAGCGAAAATGAATTTCTTAAATTTTTTTTGTAAAAATGTATCAATCATTTTCTTATTAGATTATTTGGCATTCCAAATTTTATTGCGCAAGGGCACTTGTGATTGGAAACATTATCGCTCTTTATACAATCGATTTTAAATTTTATTTAAATTTTAAGGGATGTTTGAGTAAGTTCTGTTGTTAGATATCATATAGGAATCATTTATTTCAGTCAGTGTGCAAAATGATGCAACGCAACATAAGTCATAATTTTACAAAATAACATATACCAAAATACAGCAAAGGACTGAAAGAACGATTATGAACTGAAAGCTGATGTACTCTGTAAAATCAAAAAGAGTAATTCAGACGGTTTGGGCATCTAGAAAGTATGAATGAAGAAAGGCCGACAACATATATTATATATATGTAGTACAAATGTGAGTGGAAGACCAAAGAAAGTATGGGTGAATCAAGGGAATAACAATAAAAAAAGTAGATTTAAGTGACATCGTGGGAGCTGTAGGATAAGATATATGGATGTAGAAGAGGCAAAAGATAAGTGTGTCGAGATAGATAAGTCTGGCGCTCTCTCTTATTGGCCTGCCCTGACATGGTGACGGTGTCATGGTATGAATGTTTGTATACTTATGATATTAGAACAAGAACTTACTTTTTTTTTGTAATGCGATGGTGTGAACTAATCAATATAACATCTGTGTTTTATTAACCACTTAACAGTCGGATTTGTTAACACGCGACGTAACACAATGACGAACTGTGAACGAATAAATTATATACGAAAATATATTGCGTTCGGAGAAAACAAGTTGAAACAAGATCTGCCCGAATGGCGCTCGGGAGAAACACTCCCAACAATTCGAAACAAGATTTGCCCAAGCGAGGCTCGGGCTCATCAGTATAAAAAGAAACTTCGTGCCCGAGTCCCGCTTAGGCAAAACTGTCAAGTGGTTAAATGAGATCAAGAAAAGCACTCTGAGATGAAATTAGCATGTAAAACGAATGAATGAAGAAAAACTAAGAAAACATCTGTGTTGTATTAAGTAACACCAAAAAAGCTCTCTGAGATGAAATGAGAATGTAGAACGAATGAATTTAAAAAAAAAACAAATGAAACATTCAGTGCAAATTGTGAGTGAAAGGTGTGTCAGAGACAGATCAAGGAATGTGTGGTTGGATGGAAGTAAATGATATTTAAAAAAAAAATGTTAAAAGTCAGAGAAACCGTAGGAGCTGTTAGTTTAATAACTATTTATTTAATAATTATTGGGTTGTTGCAAAAGTTCGTCCAACTTTTTATAAAAAAATTGAAGAAAAATTTTATTTACTAAAAATTACATTTGATCAATATAGTACTCGTATGTGGTGCTATTCTGTTGAATGACCTTTTTACATCTCTCTGGTAGCTGCATAATCCCGCACTCATAGAAGCTTTGAGGTTTCTGGCTAAAGAACTGATCCAGGTGATTTTTCAAGTCTTCCAAGGAAGAAAATTTTTTACCATCTAAGTTGTTTTGAAGAGAACTAAATAAATTTTTGAAGATATCTAAGATAGTCGGGGGGGGGGGGGGCGCAAGGTCGGAAGAATACGGTGAATATGGACCAAAACATCCCAGTTAAATTGTAAAAGTTTGTGTCGGGTGGTCAAAGACACGTGTGGTCTAGCATTGTCTTGATGGAACACAATACCATTTCTGTTGGCTATTTCAGGCCGCTTCTGGTCGATTGCTCGATTTAATTACCTTAATTGTGAACAGTATTTCTCCAAATTAATGATCTGGTTTTTAAGTAACAGCTCATAATAAACGAATACCTTCCAGTCCCACCAAATGCATGGCATAACCTTTTTCGAGTGTAAACTGGCTGTGACGCTAGTTGAAGGGGCATCTCCGCGCTTAAACCATAATCTGTTTCACTTAACCTTATTATAAACAATCCATTTTTCATCACCTGTAATCACCCACTTTAAAGATGGATCGATTTCGTGGCGCTTTAATAGATAACCGCAAGCAGAAAATCGGTCTATCATTTTTTTTCTCCATTAACCCGTGCGGCACCCATACATCGACCTTGCTAACCATTCCAAGTTGACGTAATCATCTTGACACTGTTGACTGGTTGATTCCAAGAATTTATCCGATCTCTCGAGTTATTCTATGCCAACCACTTTCAATTAGCGCCAATATTTCGTCGCCTTCAGCCTCAGCCGGTCGTACAGAACGTGGTGCATCGCTAAGATTAAAATTGTTTTCATGAAACTTCCTCCTCACCCTTACGGCACGTGGAATTGTCAACAGCACCCTCACTGTACAAATCACACATCTTCTTTTTGCGTCTGCGAAGCATTCTTGTCTTTCCGGAAATGAAAAAACACAATAACATATTTCGAAAATGCTCCTTATTTTCTGCACTTTTTAATGCTTAACAAAATGTAAAAAAAAACAACCAAATAACACATTTTTCCCCAAGTACCCTAAAATTCCTTCTGTCAAACAACATCAAAACTTTATACGTGTGAATTTAATAACACTTCGATTTAACGATCCAACGCTATCTAGCGCCAGAAACGGGACGAACTTTTGCATGAACCCATACATTTTTCAATTCAATAATACAAGTCTAAGTGACTCAATTCAATAATACAAGTCTAGAAAGCAGAATTTTAAGATCATTAATACAAAAACTGAAAAAATTGTAGGTTTTATTACATTTTAATTATATATTGCCATCATAAAATGTATATTTCTGAAAAACAGAAAAAAATCCTTTGACAAATCTTTGATGTGCAATATTTATTTATTCGTATACTACACAAGGTATCCCAATTGGTGACGTGGATATATTAAAAAGTGTGACTCAGAGAGAATAATGCCTTCGGTCTCAGTGCTGAGCCTTCGCGTTAAGAACAACTGGAATAGGCAAGAAACTCATAGTTCTTCATCTTTCGTATTGAAAATAATACTCTTCGCGGAAAAAGCAACAACACACTCACAAGTCTAAGGTATTCGAAGATTGTTACTAGACGATATTTTTTACCAGAGTGGTAATATTTTATTTTTTTTTTAATACCATTGGGTATCAAACCTGAAATCCCTGGTAGAAAGTCAAGCGTCTTATCAACTAATTCACAAAGGCACCAAAATTAAACAATACATAATTGAATCTTAAATATTTACTTAAGATACAATTAGTATGTGTAATTATATCTTAAGTATTTACTTAAGATACAATTAGTATGTGTAATTGTATTTTAAGTATTTACTTAATTACAATTAGTATGTGTAATTGTATCTTAAGTGTTTACTTAAGATACAATTAGTATGTGTTATTGCTTTAACCATAAATGTTTTTTTTTACCAACTTTGAAGGCTTATTAAGTTTTAAGGTTTTCCTCTAAAGTTTTTTTCTTTATATCTCACGTGTCTCATATTAAATAAAACAGTATGAGTTGGTATTTTTTTAATAAAAACTTTCCACTTAATCATAACTTCTTACCCTTCATATAGCGACAAACTTCACCGCGAATAAAATGAGAAAGAAAAAAAATTATTTAATTTAAACATGTCTCGTAAAAAGTGAATTTCCTTATTTTAGAAGAAAGAAATTTAATTGGAATCTACAGTATTAAAATCGCATCATCTTTCAGTGAATTCAGCGTAACTCATTACTTTTTTATACTTAAAAGTTTTTCTTTTCCTTATTCCTATTCTCATTTAAGTTAGGTAGAAAAAGTACAAAAGACGACACCCATGGTCTAGTTGGTAAGACGCTTGTCTCTTAACCCAGATTTTTCTGGTTTAATTCCCGTTAGAACCCTGATTTAAAAAAAAATCCAGTCTGCTTTTCGCTTAAGGCCTCTTAGACATCTTTTAGGTGGGTAGAAATATATTCTCACATGGCAATAATCCCACCAGGCTGTAATATTTACAACGAAAGTGTTATACAATAATAAACTATGTATTAGGAATGAATTAATTTGTTGAAATTGACTAAAATATGGTAGAAAATTTACCACATGTTGATGAGTGTACTTATAGAAAACATATGAATTTTATAGCACTTTTGTATTTCTTAAAAAAATGTTTTCATATGATGTATTACACTTAACTTGTGTACTTTATAATTAAGAGAGTATATTTCCACGTAACAATCTTTTCCAACCAACCTGACAAGGGTTAAACACGCCTTTAATGAAAATCAGACTGAAACAGACTGTCCCGTTCGTACTTTCTGAGTCTAAATCGAATTCGTAACTCCCGGTTTGGAAGATAAGTATCTAACAAACTGGTGTACAAAATTCATTACAAAAATGTCACTTCTTGAACACTCGTCATCGTTGCTGGGCTTTGTAGTCAAGGATCCCCTCACCATTCCAACGTCAATTAATTTGGACAGTGAAGCTGTCCCATGGAGTTTTCGCTTGTTTTTTAAAGTGAGTAAGCCGTTTAATACCAGTAAACTTCCAAGCCACTGTGCTGTACTGGATCCGATGGCACACTGAAGTGAAATGATCGGAGCACACCGGCATCATTTTTCTTTTTTTTTTCTTTCGTAAAAACCATACTGGAATCCTTTATAAAGTAAATTGGGTTCCAACCCGTTCCCACGAGCTGAAAAACAGGTGTCTTACGTACTTTGTTACAGAGATAATCGAATATACCTAAATATGAATCAGTCAACAACTTCTAACAGAAAACAAACTGATCTGTAATATTCATGTTTAACGAGGGGTTCTGACTCTGGCCGCTCCATATTGATTAGTTGAAACGCTAATTTGATGTTTTCTGGTAAAACAGCGTTCACTTCTTATTTCGGCTGGGGTAATTTTATATAAGAATGTTTAATGTAATTTTAAATAGCATTCTTGTAAAAAAAAATGCATACAATAATTAATTACTCTTTTTCGCTAGCATTTTCATTATCCTTGTGCAGTATTTCATTAAATGATTTTCAGGAACTCTATTCTTATAAGTAGCCTTAAGTGTAATCAAATATGTATTAAAACATAAATATAAGTAGCATTCAAATATGATGAACATATTGATCAATAAATAATAAAACAAACTAAATATTTTCATTGTCCTAATGTAGATTTTAATTAAATAACTTTAAAGAACCCCATTATTATTCGTAGCCGAAAGTGTAAACAAATATAGTACACATTAAAACAAAAATATAAGCAGCAGCATACAAATATGATCAATTCGTTGATCAAACAATGATAAAACAAACTGAATATTTTCATTATCCTTATGTAGTCTTTCATTAAACAATTTTAAGGAACCATGTTCTAATTAGTAGCCATAAGTGTAATCAAATATGTATTAAAACAAAAATACAAGTAGCAGCATACAAATATGATCAACATGTTGATCAATCAACAATGAAACAAACTGAATATTTCAAATATTATAAACATCGATTCTTGCTCTAACGAGTCAACGTGACATAGGGATTGAACTTTTTTCCTTTTTTCTTAGTTGTTAATTACGACAAATTGACCAGGGATCGTCGTTTTTAATTAACGAATGATTGAAATGCCCCAATCGTGCGTTCCGTATCCTGAAGCCCAGATTCCGGATTCAGGGCACGCTCCCCCTGGATGTTGATTGGCCAATACCCAGTCCTGAGTGGATACTTTATCACCGGCCGGATATGCCGGCCGGCAGACATTCAGAGGAACGGGCACAATTAGCGAAGGAAAAGGCAAGGCTATATTCATTCCTCAACTCTATTGTCGTGGTGTTGTTATTCCAAAAAAACAATGTTATTGTATTCCTAATTGGCGTTTGCTGTTGTGACGGTGACATCAAAAGCAAAACAGAGAATGGATTTTCTTTGAATAATTATACTTTTGTTTGTGTAGTCCCTTTTTTATAAATATACTCCAAATTTCATTGCCTTTATTATATGGTTACCTTCATTTATCTTTATCACATGACGACTTCCGTGGCCTAGTTGATAAAACGAGTTTCTTTCAACCTGCGGGTTCGAATCTAGTTAGTATCCAGATATATTTAAAAAAAAAACATACCAGTCTAGGAATATCAGTATAAAAATGTCGAATGAATGAAGAAAACCTAAAAACACATACCAGTATAAAAATATCGAATGAATGAAGAAAACCTAAAAACACACATTAACAGTGCAGATGAGAATAGAAGGCGTATAAGAAGTAGACCAAGGAAAGTATGGTTTGATTAAGTGAATGATATTCTGAGTCAGAGAAATCCTAGAGGCTGAATAAAAGGTGCATGAATGTGGAAAAGGCTAAGTAAGGATGTGTGTCGAATAAGGAAAGTGTGGCACTCCTCTCTGCTTATCCCGGCAGGAAATGACGTGATGGTGTGTATATTCCAGTCTAGCTTTCAATTAAGACTTTTTTTAACAATTTCTGCTTGGTTGGATGAGGTTTTTGCATGGTTGTGCATACAACGAAAGGGCACACAGTTGTACTGTATAAAACGAACATTCAAAGCCTTGAAATTATCAACCAGCGTTTCCTTCGTCGAATTTTTCAGATCTACTGGAGTGATCATGTCACAAATGTTTCAGTTCTGCAACGCTCCAACTGTAAACCTATAGAAGATATGGTTGTAAAGGCGAAATTGAGGTGGAATGGGCATGTGATACGCATGGGCGATCATAGACTCTCAAAACGTGTCTTGTACGGGGAAGTGGTGGGAAAGCAGAGTTGGTGGGGAGAGGAAGCGGACAGTCTTCGAGAGTCACTTACTTTGTGCGGGGCGCCTGAGGACTGGGAGCAGGTGGCTCGAGACCGTGAGGGGTAAAGAGCCGTATGTTATCGGGTTGATGGCGCCTCAGCGGCTAAACGTGTGACAAACAGTCAGCGCGCTTCGAACATGCGTCAGCATGGCCAGGCGGCTCAACAGGGTCCACATATCTGTGACATTTGCGGAAGGGAGTGTGCATCTAGGATTGCGCTGTTTTCTCACAGAAGGTCACATGATCGACGTGAAAGAACAATTCAGGATTGACGTTGGAGGGGCGAGATATCCTCGACTACAAGGCCCAGCAACAACGACGACCATATAACGAAATTATAAAATATTGCAGTTATTGAATTTTTTCAAGTGTACAAACGCAAACCGTTATTTAAGAATTGCCTTGCATTTATTTCAGGAACAGAAAGTTTTCAAACATTAAAAACAGGAGCAGAAAGTTTTCAAACATTAAATAACAATTATGTACTTGGTTGGATAAGATTGCAACATGGCAATAAATCCGCCAAGACTTACTCTAAATTATCAAAGTGTAATAAACAATGCAATTACAGAGTTTTTTAAGTGCACAATTGAGAAATGTTATTACAAAATTAATTGCTTTGCATTTATTGCATGAATAAAAATTATAGCAGTTAAAAAATGGCTTATTTCAATATTATTCTGAAAACAATTATTTTTTTATTTAGATGTTTCTTGTGAATAAGCTAAATTTATATTTTTTAATTAAAGTGGTCTAATAACCTATCTGATACAAAAGAAATCCAAAATTAACATGAACATGTAAACCGTGTTGTTTTGCAATAGAATAAATCAATTTAAAATAAGCCCGACACAATATCAAAGCAAACCCATATCATTTAATCAATTCAATCCGACAAGAACAACTTCTTCCCTTAACTCGTAGTAAGAAGTCAAAGTCATATTAAAGTACACGTAATGGCTTTACTAATTGCCCAATCTGAATAGTATTGATGTATAAGAGTAATTCAAATAAATAATTGTAACTACGTCATTGTAGAATAAAATATGTTTTTTTCCTGGAGGGCTTATAAGGTATTTGTCGAGTTAGTTCCGGACATTTTTAAATAAATTATAATAACATTGTAATGATTTGTCGTTGTTGATAGTATAAAATAACCCAAGCCGCCTTGATGGTATAAAATTAGCAAACAGCCCTTTGTTTTTCACATTTTAACTTCAAAGGCGTGTAATTATCAGGTAAACCCGTTTATTTTTCCTAAAGACACTTCTTGTAACGCCTATGGAATCAATTTTCTGAGAATTTTCATTAGGATTAATCCCCTTGTTAAATAACAAAAGGCTCTGATTTTTTTTGAATAAATTAATCTTAAATTTTGTACATTTTAAATTTAATATAAATGGAAAGGGATGAAAATCTCATTCAAGAAAAATACCTCACGATAACTATTTGCCGATTAATTAGTCGATATTTTTTTTATGTGTGACATGATAGTGACATTATAATGAAGATTAAGATGTGTCTCAACATTAACTATATTTCAGTAAGAAAAATAAACCCTTTTTTGGCACTAGCAATGGTAATGTTATAACCTTATTCAAACATCCTCTTCATCAAATATAATCTGACGACCTCCGTGGTCTAAAGATTACATCTTCAACATCCACCTGAGGGGTTCAGGTTTGATTCCCGGTGGAAACCGAAAAAAAAACAGTCCCAGTTTAGTTCATGAGTTCATCTTGTGTCAATATTCGCCAGCGCTAGATGTGTGCAAGAATTTTTACCTCTTCACATGTTAGTATTTCCATCACGTACGATAGCCAACAAACTGCTAGCTCTATATCTATTCTAGTAGTTCGAAGCCAGAAAACGTAATTAATGGGAGCGATGACGAATTGAAAGAAATAACAGTGTTTATTTCTATGAATCTGTTAATTTGTTGTGAAAATCTTTTTTATTTTAGTGTAGTATAGTACAGCGATTAATTTATAGGCAAACATAGCACAGCATAAATATAACAGGAACCCAATGGAAGACTCAGACAAGTTGTGTGCTCTAAAACTCCTTGCTATATATGCAACAAGGTAATTGGCCTACATAGTCATATCCGGTGGTACCAATCCAGACCCCACACTTTATATTTATTAATTAGGTTTTTAAGTTCGTTGCTTGTTTAAATTAAATCACGACCTTTGGACAAAAAATAAAAACCGATTGACTAAAGTACCCAATAAACACCACCATCGATGGGACATAAAATTTTCGATGATATGCAATTAAGTGACAAATTAATTTCTAGGGTTTTATATCTACACATAATGGGATCTAAGTATTTTCTGATAATACACAAAATAAAAGAATAGGTTAAGTGTACAACGTCTTCCTTAATAAAACTGCTGCAAATCAAATAAAATTGTTTCTTATTAAACACTATTATTTTTCAAAAAACGTATTTGACAATTATTTTAAAGCTTAATTATTTAGAGAATCCCTTGTGGGGTGAGTAAGCTTTGTTGGCATTCGACATCTCGTCATACACAATCTTCTTTTATTCATACTGCTCACATTAGCTTCTTTCTAAACCTGATTCACTTGGTCCAGTCACGTTTTCCTCGGTCTACCTCTTCTATGGTCACCTTGCGATTCTAACTTGTATACTCACTTCGTCATTCTTTCATTATTCATTCTTTTCACATGTCCAAACCATCTTAAATTTCATTTCTCCATCTTACTTAAAACATCCCTTCCATTAATTTACGAACTCTTAATTTTGCTTTCTTTCATACATTGACACTTCTCAATCTTTCCGTAGTGCACGCATCTGCACAGTATTATTATTAATATTATCCTTCTTCTGCCAAGTCTAAGATTCACTTCCATGCGTCATTATGTAATGTAATTTTTACTACTGTTGATATTGCCACGATTATCCACCTTAAATTGAATAAAAAAAAAATTCATTTATTTCCAATCATAAAATAATTTAAACTTTGGATACCAAACTAAAGTTCAGGGTGAAAAATAACTAAAATTATTACCCGATATTTGTGACATGCTTTTTTTGTAGTTGACAAAATCTATATTAAACGTATAGCGAGATTTTTTGAATCGATAGTTGCACTTTATGGTAAAGATTGACGAAAACAGATGATGGTACATCATTAAAACCATAACAGTACAAAAACAACGTGACTTTAATCTCCGATCCCGCTGTCTTCGCACAGTCGTCGCGTAGTTCGTCGCGTGTCTCGCTTTGTAAAAATGATGAACTCTTGAATCTTGTCTTAGTATGCAAAGTATTAAATAACTATTTCAAAAACACAATAGTTTTCGTGTACACCGTAACACAAGTCACCGCTGTTTATTTTCACCGAAACCTTGAGGCATTATTATTTCCTGTTATACAAATTAAAGGATATGCTTATTATTGTTATTTACTCAGAAACTCGGTTATCTTGCATTGTTTTATTAATAATACCTACTTGTCAAACAATATGCCTGTCTCTGAGGTACGAGGTACAAATTGTTAAACTGCATATTTAGCCGGGTATTTTCTTGGAGAAATGTTGAGATTTCTACCCTCACCATCAATCAATAAGGGCTGGGGATACCAAAAGCAACCTCAAGCATAGTTTTCTTTATCAACCATGTAAACCTCATTATACTGTGTATCTACACTTGCTAAATATTTAGGATTTCTTTACGAGCAGTTTATGTAAGCGACCGTGATCAAACGTTTAGAATTCAGAGTAAGTGGACGCCTCAGGTTCGATTCCTAACGGATTCAATTCAGGAATGGTTTTACTCTTAGACCATTTCACATCTTAATTTGTGTTTTTATGTAACGTTTATGCTGATTTTTATAAATTCTTAGTGTTAGTAAGCAACATAAAAATGGTGCCAAATAAAATTGCTTAACGAAGGTTGCGGAAGATTTAACCAGCCAATAGCTTTGGAAGTTTAATATTCTTCCCATTAAAACTCTGGGTTTAATCTGCCAAGAATATGTGTACAAAAGTGCAACAGTTTACACACAATAAACTAAAACACACTGTCGTCTTCCGTCCACAGGTTGCTTTATATACATACATACCTATTGATCCTCGAGCAGTCTAGGAAAATGATCCAGTAGATAAAATTACTTCTATCGATTATTTGTGTTCATATTTTAATTTGATTACGTTTTTTTCTTTAAATATGTACATCAAACTGTAACAATGTTTAAGTTCGTAATTTATTTTATCAAACACTGTTTATTCCACTTTTTTGTAACGGTATAACCCTACCGGTTTCAAGGCTTAGAGGCCCTAAAAATTTTTAAGTCATTACATCGATCCGAACATCTGGTAAATACATATATTCCAAAAACTTCTCCGAATACTAATACTAATACTAATACCCGAATGTCCCCAACCGTTGAAGCGTGTATATTGGTGACAGTTCGAAAAGAATTAAGTCTTTTTTGTGCTCCCCTGAAGATGAGGTGAAAGTCTTGAAACCGGTAGGGTTATACCGTTACAAAAAAGTGGAATAAACAGTGATTGATAAAATAAATTACAATGTCTTTAAACCTTCATAACGTTAATGCCTTAACTATAAACAAAATAATATAATGTTTAAGTTGTTAAATTTCTATCGGGAACCGAATCCTGTATAATCTTCAGTGAGAGACAATCGGCGTATCACTAGGCCCAATTAATTGAGAATTGATCAGATAGACGGAACATTTGCAGGACTAAAATGTTTTATATTCATAATTATTTTTTTTTTCTTTAAATATGTACATCAAACTGTAACAATGTTTAAGTTTGTAATTTACTTTATCAAACACTGTTTATTCCACTTTTTTGTAACGGTATAACCCTACCGGTTTCAAGGCTTAGAGGCCCTAATTTTTTTTAAGTCATTACATCGATCCGAACATCTGGTAAATACATATATTCCAAAAATTTCTCCGAATACTAATACTAATACCCGAATGTCCCCAACCGTTGAAGCGTGTATATCGGTGACAGTTCGAACAGAATTTAGTCTTTTTTGTGCTCCCCTGAAGATGAGATGAAAGCCTTGAAACCGGTAGGGTTATACCGTTACAAAAAAGTGGAATAAACAGTATTTGATCAAATAAATAACAATGTCTTTAAACCTTCATAACGGTAATGCCTTAACTATAAACATAATAATATAATGTTTAAGTTGTTAAATTTCTATCGGGAACCGAATCCTGTATAATCTTCAGTGAGAGACAATCGGCGTATCACTAGGCCAAATAAGTTGAGAATTGATCAGATAGATGGAACATTTGCAGGATCAAAGTGTTTTATATTCATAAGTATTTTTTCTCTTCTTATTTTTCATGATCTTCCTAAGGTAAACAATTTAAATAAAACCATTTACTTTCAAAATGTGTTCTTCAATTTGACTCTTTTTAGTCCTTTTCCCCCGCAAGCTGTCACAATTGACATCAAACAACGAACCCCTTTACGTAATTTCACCATAAAATTTTTGGCCTTTTCACGTGTTCTACCCACGCCAAACGCGGACATTCTCGTACAAAATGAACAATGAAATTTCTTCAATTGTTACAATAAAAATAGCATTTTTCAAGTAATTACAATAAATAATAGTACCTAAATCAAAACATAAATTATGAAAAAATAAATTACTCAATTAAATTAGTGTTAAAGCGTAACTTAGATACTTGCCTTTAGCGTGACACTCACAAAAACAAAAATAATAAGATCAATCAACACCCAAAGCACTAAAAAATAATGAGTTAATCAAAACATAAATTACGAAAAAAATTAATTACTCAATTAAATGAGTGTTATATCGTAACTTAGATACTTGCATCCAACGTGACACTCACAAAAACTAAAATAATAAGATCAATCAACACCCAAAGCATTAAAAAATAATTAGTTAATCAAAATATAAATTACGAACAAATAAATTACTCAATTAAATTAGTGTTAAAGCGTAACTTAGATACTTGCCTCCAACGTCACACTCACAAAAACAAAAATAATAAGGTCAATCAACACCCAAAGCATTAAAAAATAATGAGTGAATCAAAATATAAATTAGGAAAAATAAATTACTCAATTAAATGTGTGTTAAAGCGTAACTAAGATACTTGCCTCCAACGTGACACTCACAAAAACAAAAATAATAAGATCAATCAACACCCAAAGCACTCAAAAAGAGTAAATCAATACTAATGGAAATCTCTCAAGAAAATTAATTACGATCAAACAATATTTATGTACTAGTATTCCATTGAAGGCCAAATATCAAGGTTTTTTTGTTAAATAACAAATCGAAGACAGTGACATTTTTTATTTGAATATTACTAAACTCCTAAAAATAACCCTTTTGCTTACTTCGTCCGAACTTTTACATAATACATACATGCCATCAAGCCTTTTATTTTTCTGTTAGAATAGGCAGATTGGACAGAGCGCCATACTTTAAAATCTCGTTACACAACCTTTGCCTTTTCTAGACTCATAAATCTACGTACATTTGAGGTGCATAACCGCGAAGTAACACACTAGATTTCCGTGCGGAAGATTGCCGGTTCGAACCCCGCGCTGCGCTACTCCCCCCGTATGACGCAAGTATTTTTTCGCCTAGTATTCGAGGATACTAAGACTTCGGTCATATATTTTCATTCAAAATAGGGAGAAAACCATGCCGGTGTGCTCCGATCGTCTCCCTTCACGTGTGCCATCGAATCAAGTAAAGCGATGTTACCGATGAGTTTGCTGGTTAATCAACGACACAGCTTCGCTTTGCTATTGAATTGACATTAGAATGGCAAGGGGATCCTCGACTACGAGGTCCAGTAACGACAACCCATGCATCATTTTAACAGATTTCTCTGCCTTTTTACATTTCCTTTCTTCAAAATATCATTCATTTGATATTACTCTACAACGCTTTTACTCACATTTACGCCGTATAGTTGTTTTGTTACAGTATGTTTTCACTTATTCGTTCTACATCTCTTAACCGTTTCAGTGTTAAGGGATGTAGAACGAATTATTTGTTATTTTTCATCTTACGCAATACATCAGCCTTAAATTCACATTCATCCTTAATCACTTCATTCCGTATTCTCTAATATATTGTCACCCCATGTACTTTTCTCAGTACACGTATTTCAACTGATAGCCTTTAAATTAACCAAATTCTTGCAAAGCATTCGATTCCAAGTTCTTCTCTAATTTAAAATATAAGTGAACTATCTTTTTGCAAATTTAGTTTATCGTATAATTTTAAAACGTGGCACTAACAAGAAAGATACTTTATTATAGTTTATTGAAATAATTATTTACTTTCATTGGAACTTGTAAAGGGTCTTTCAAATTGAGCGGTGTTTTTAATTCTTGGATAAAACACAGATGGCGTCGCAAACTTGCTTGGTTCTTGTGATATTTGAGAATTGTAATGTATGACATTTATAAAAATGGAGTTGCATACAATACTAAAACGCGTTCAAATTGTTGAATTATTTTAGGTATTGTAATCTCCGGAAACGGTGATGTTAATTGGCCACCAAGATCATGTGATCTGACACCGTTGGACTATTTTCTCTGGGATTACGTGAAAAGCCAGGTCTATAAGAATGACCCCCGATCAATTTCTGACCTGAAGGACGAAATTATTCGCGTTATTTGTGAATTAGAACCGCAATTATGCCAAAATGTCATCGAAAATTTGGACAAAAGACTGGACATCTGTGAAGCTGCAAGAAATGGACATTTGGCGGGTATTGTTTTTTGTATTTAAATGTCATACATTATAATTCGATGACCAATAAAAAGTATTTGAAATCAAAGCAAATTGTGTATTTTATTCAAGAATTTAAAAAAAAATAGAATTAAAAAAACCGCTCAATTTGAAAGACCCTTTATAAATAATAAAAAAATAAAACGATTATTTATAAAGCCCCGTTTAGACAATAAACTCTCGTCAAAGGCGCTCTATCTCGGGACACGAGCCCAATATTATTGACAGTTAAAAAATATTACAAAAGAAATAATATATACTCGTACATGTAAGAAGAGTGAACGCATGGAAAGGAAGTGGTTTTGATACAATACATATTTTTAAACTCACCACGTTAACTTCTATGTTTCAACTATTGATGAAAGGCACTTACTTACCTGAAAAAAAAAACGTAAATTTAATGAAAATAATACAATACCGCTCCAATAACCATCTTACGACAGACAAAGCAGAAATTGCCTCTTGGCTTTTCCAGTTCATAGATCTTGATAATAATTTATCTTGTCTTCTATCTCCGCTCTTGTGCGTTTAACTCTGGAGGCATTTTCCAGTTAGTTTACATAAAATGCCCCTTGTTGCCCAGTTTAAAACAAGGTTTTAGGAAACAGTGCATTTCTTCTCAGAAATAAAATTTAAGTCTTAAATTTTATTTCTGAGAAGAAATGCATTGTTTTCTAAAACCTTGTTTTAAACTATTTTAAATAATCAACATTGCCTTATAGAAACTGTTCTATTTAACCTGCCGATTTCTCTTATTAATTTTAAATCAATTTACGTTAAAATTTTCACTGTAAAAATATCCACAACTTGTAATTTCAAATTTGCAATGTAAGTGAAGAAAAATAAAAAGATTTTACAGGGAACAAACGTTAAAAATTGACATAATCGGAATGAAATAAATACACATTACGAATGAACTAGCAATGTCAACGCTTTGAAACTTTTACGAAAGATAGTCGAAATGTGTCGCTAGTTAGTTCATTTATTTATTCCTAGATGGCGTTAGTAGTTACGCGAAAATAAAATCAGTCACCTTTCCCATTGGACAGATCGTGTACTACATGTTTGTATGCTTGCATACAACACCTCCAGAGCGCTTTGTTAAATTAAATTATTCAGAAATTCTAAATAAATACTGGCAGAAAGAGGTTTGAAGTCAAACCGAGATGTTCATAAACTGTACGTAATTAATTATTCACGCAACATATCGATACAAATACTATGTAGATGTTCGGGCAGATGTCTAAATTATTTACACCAAGTTATGAGGCAGGATAAAAAAAATTATTTGTGAGGCAAAGAAAATCTCGTATGAATAACATTTTTTAATACAAGTATCTCTTTATTTCACTAATTTAAATGTTATGATAAATGGGTGAATTATTAATTTTTATATATTATAAATGCAGCAGAATGGTTCGATCTGTGTGGCTGGTGTTGAAAAACATTTTTTTGTGAAACTTTTATTTGATTTCAATTCGTTTAATTTTTTTAATTTTGAAGAGTTTGGAAATATAAAATAAATATGTAATAAATAATCTTGCTTATTAATAGCAAAAAACATGTTTCAAATTATTCACGTGTGAATTAAAATACCATTAAAAGGCTAGAGCACATCATGTACGATCATCCTTATAACGCATCACCTCAGAATAAAAAGAACAAACCCGGTAAAAAAAAATCATACATGTTTATCATCCCACTTCTTAAATTTATACAAAATTGCACGAAAAACATAGTTTGAAAATATTTATTCAAATAACATCCAAAAATTATTTAAAAATAATATTAACACAGTATATCGCCAGATTTTTAACCAAATCGGTTACTAGAATTTAATTTAAATTTTAAAAGAGATCAATAGATTTTAAAGTTGAAGCTACTTCTAATATGTTGTAAATGGTTTTGGGGGTCTTTTATATTTTCAAATTGTGTGAAAATAGTATTTCCATATAAAAATACTCATATTTTTACCAGACATGCATATTGGCTTTTAAATTATATTGAACATAAAATCTAATATTTTGAAATTTTGAATTTTGCTATTTACGTCAGAACCCCGACGATCGTTCATTTGAAATTTGATATCTTCAATTAATTGACGAACTGTACTCAAATCAAATACGTCACTAGTGACAGCACCGGTCTGATTTTAATATAATTATTGCTTTTCCTTAATAAAAAATATGTTACCATTTATATTTATTTATTTTTCTGGTGCCTCCTAGTTACTGGCTGTTGATAGGAAAATAGTCGAAAAATTCGTTTGAGTAAATATTTACTTTATTTCAAATTGATTGTATTAAAAAAACATGTATCTACACCCAAAACGCAAACGACTTTACATCCACTAATTTTCGATCAAAATAAGCAAATAATGTACAATTGTTTTTTTTCTAAATCGTCGTAATTTTACCACAAAATAAGATATTTATATACTACTCGTACCATATTACATTGTCAATTAAAAAATGATCTTTATACCACTCGTACCATATTATATTGTCAATTAAAAAACGTTGTATATTTCTTAACAAGTTGACAGCCTTCGAGGCCTAGTTTGTAAGACGCAAAACTTCTACCGGGTGTTTTGGATTCGATTGCCGATGGTACCAGAAAAAAATAAAAAAATGGTGCCAGCGCGGATAAATAGTTTGGCTACGTTAGACATGACCAATTATTTTGGCCTCTTTACGTCCGATGTAGAATAACTAACATGTGCGATGATGGACTGCGAGTTCCGTGCCTGAATCAGTGGTTCTAATGCAGACTACTAGACTAATAGGGCCGGAAATAATGTTGTTTTCTAGGCACGCACTTCAATATATTCAAATCGTCAGTCCGGAAATTTACCATACAAAAGTAAAATAAAAAAATGTGAAAATTATTAAGTCTTAAAATACTTTTAAAAACATTCAAATAATGTATTGTAAAAGACTTACAAAACAAGTATATGTGCCTGAAATGGAGGAAAAAAGAGTGAAAAGAGATTGTCACGGAAATTTTCACTAAGAAAAAGTAAGAAGTAAAAGAAACAGAATTTTTATGACGAGATTTATGGATATGACTGAGGCGAGAGATGTTTTCATTGATAAAAAGGCGTGTAGACATGTCCTCTCTGTTTTTCTTACAAGGAACATGGCGTCGTCATATGTATATACTCGTATATAAAAAAATCTTGAAAATTTAGTGGCTAATGTCCTAAATGAAAGAAAATGTAGATCAAAACATTTGTATAGCAGGTATTTAAACTTGCTGAACATTGAAAAAACGCGCTACTACAATGTCGCTTCAATCAAGATAACCATATTTCGTCCAAAATTTTAAATGAAAATCACTAATTCCTGTTTTGCAAAGAAATCTTATAAATATTAATAACAATTCATACATCAAAGTGAAAACAGAAAAAGAAGAAAATATTTTTTTAGGTCCTTTTATTAACATTTTCTTTGTAATTCGTGGAAAAATGTTAATTTCTGTTCAAGTAAATGTTATCTTAAACCAAAACTGATTTGTATCAGGTTTAACCGTATGTTGCTTTCCTTGTATTTTGGTATATTACAAAGAAAATGGTTAAAAAAGACAGTTATAAATTAAGGTCTTTGTTAGATGTACGTCCTGTAAAACAAGGTAGCTTTTGACGAAGGTAGGAAGCATTAACGTCTAACCCGAGGCGCGCCCTCACAAAGAAAAGGGGTTGAAATAAAGACTTTGAAGGAAGCTCACAACCGCCAAGGTTCTAAGGATTAAACTTTCTGGGGAGGAAATCTACTGCGAAATTTATGTGTTCCGATTACAATTATAAATTGGTTTCTTTACAGAAATATATGTGCTACATTACATATTTTATTTTTATATCATTTAGAATTAAAATAAATTATGACGATCCAAGATCGAGAAAGGAATTCTGACACAAAAAAGTACTTTCTATCGAAGATGAAGACTTCTCAAGAACAGTCTTGGAGCAAAGAAAATAATTGGATGCTAAAGGAGATTGTTTTAATTAAACCCGAGTGGTAGAATGTCAGTAGTAAGGCTGAAAAGAAGGTGGAATTAGAGAGTTTGTGTCAACAAAGATTTCATCTAGATTGGAGCAATGCTGTGGCATTAGAGGGGCAAGTGTGAAGGAGAACTCTTGCAATGTTTCAAGCCATACTTGAAAGGTGATGGAGTCTAGAATATGTATCATAACATCATATATTGATCAGTTTAGTTCGATCCCCCACCACCCATGCTGTTATTAGGGATAAAATAAATCCCGTTCAGCGTGGTCAACACTAAAAGGTCAATGTCTTAGTTATTTATGTGCGCGATATCAGATAGTGACCTACTCCAAAGGGACTCCTCGGATAGTGACACAAGTGAGTATGCAAATAATAATAGCGACGAGGAACATAAAGTTTGAGGTCACGGGAAAAAGAAAATTAATCACAGCGCAGTAAATATTCGTGTCAAGCGGCTTAAGGCCATAGGATCAAACAGCCCAACGGGTTGCCAGTACTTTTGTTAAAAACTTCGGAAGCAAGAAAATTACCCTTTAGCACTTCTAGATCAAAGCAGACAATCGATTCAAAGATGAACCGGAGAAAGACTTAAATTGAAATCTCTTCGGATTTTTTTGCTCGATTATCATTAAAGTATTGCATAATATGATCTGTGGATTGAGTCAGATGGCCGCAAAAATTACAACAAAGCAAAGGGGGAAATTGAGACTGAAAATATATTTTTGAGAGTTGGTTTAAGTCAAATAATTGAATGCTAAATGATATATTTTAATTGAACTCGAGTAGGAGAAGATTATTATCAAGACCTTGACTGTGGATTGGAGAACTTATGTTAACAAAGGTAGAAAAATACAGATATATACGTGGCATCCGACAGGCAGATGTAAAGGAAAGCCGTTCAACTCCTACTATAAAGCTGACGTAGTCAAGACTATGTAACGTAATATAATATATTGTTTTTGTTGGCCCCTACACATCTAGAAAGACAATTGATTTGCAGGACTAATAAAATGCTATAGGCTATTATTGTATTTAAGTGAAGCTTGGGACTGGCGGTATCTTTTCTGATGACTGTGGACACCAATTTTTGATCCACAGGTACTGCTTCACCAGCAACGTCTCAACAAGCCCTCTTTTGGAGATACTCGACGCTTTATCCTGTATCACTTTAATTCGAAGTCATCGAGTGATTTTTTAAACTATAAGTACTGGTATCAGTGCCTTTATTATAAGAATTTATTTTATTTTTGTTTCTAAATGTATAAGACAAGACTTCTATGTTACTTACATTTCGATACATTAAAGGAATTCCCCTCGTTCTAACTATTCGAAAATACGTTAAAAGTGTCATATGTTTGCAAATCACATTGGATATGGCGTTAGTGAAATTTATGAGAGTATTGCACAAAATAATTGTAGCGACAGGCAATAAGGTAAATATAGCACTTAACATATAATTATCAATAAATAGTATAATAACCGTATTACGAGTACATCAGAAGTAGCAAATTTGACTTTTCATAATAGTGTTGGTAACCTTACCTTGACGTATAGCAGTGAAGCTTTGACTTGACAGAAAAGTAAAAACAAGATTATTGATTAGAGATGGGTACACTAAGAAAAAAGATGCAATTGTATGCAAAAAGATAAACTGAGAATGTAATTTGTTTTATCAAACACTGTTTATTCCACTTTATGGGATTTATTCATAGATACAGAAATATTTACACCGTTAAAAAATGGACTTATTCCTAGATACATAAATAATTATACGAATACATAAAGTGCAATAAACAGTGATTGATAAAACAAATTACAATGCCTTTAAACTTCGACAATGTTAATGCCTTAACTATAAATAATAAAAATATATAAACTGAAAATGTAAGGAATGCATACATTGATAACCAGACAGTTTTACGTGCGATAAAGAAAATAAGTAAATAGTTTGGGCATATGAAAAATTACTAAACAAGTATACAAAACAATGGGGAAATAAAAACTAAACGATTATATTAAAAATTAGTATGCGAGAAAGAGGTATAGATCGAGCGGATCCGATTTTGAAACGAGGTAAAATGAAAGATATGATTAATATTGGGTCCTTACATGTGAAATTGGCGTTTTGTTTGGGAGGAACATAAAGTTGTTTTTTTTTTAATATAATATATTTATTTAATCAAAGTATGTACCATTGCTATCTATGCACTTTTGCCATCTCATAGGTAGTTCATCGATCCCTTTACTAAAAAACCATTCGGACGGGAATCAATAAAATCTTTGAAGTCGGTTTGGACTGCCCCATCGGAGTTGAATTTTTTCCCTTGCAAGAAGTTATCCAAATTTCGAAAAAAATAGTAATCTGTTGGGGCAAGGTCCGGAGAGTACAGTGGATGTCTTAGACATTCCAATTGAAGCTCTTCTAATTTGGTAGCCGTCTGTTGTGCAGTGTGTGGTCTAGCGTTATCATGAAGCAGCAGTGGCCTAGAGCGATTAACCAGCCTCGGTTGTTTAGCAGCTAGCTTTTCCATCATGGTTTGCAGTTGCTGACAATAGACATCTGCCGTAATCGTCTGGCCAGATTTAAGAAAGCTGTAGTGAACGACACCAGCACTAGTCCACCAAACGCTCACAAGTAACTTTTTTGGAGTCAATTTTCGCTTGGGGCATGGTTTGGCTGGTTCGGCAGGGTTCAGCCATTGCGATGAGCGCTTCCGATTATCATACAGGATCCACTTTTCATCACAGGTAATGATTCGATTCAAAATCCCTTCATTATTGTGCCGGTTGAGTAATGCAACGCAGCAGTCAACGCGCGTTTGTTGATTTGCTTCACTCAATTCGTGAGGTACCCACCTTTCAAGCTTTTTCACCTTCCCAATTTGCTTCAAGTGGATTAAAACAGTTTTATCACTAACACCGCAGCCTGCAGCTAACTCGGACGTGGTTTGCGATGGATCCGCTTCCACAATAGCCTTCAATTCTTCATTATCAACTTTCTCCACGGGGCTTGTTCTGCAGGTCGAAATTTCCAGAACGAAAACGTTGGAACCAAAAACGCACTGTGTTTTCTTTTGCGGCACCGTCGCCATACACATCATTAATCCTTCGAGCCGTTTCTGCAGCACTGGTGCCACGGTGGAACTCGTACTCGTAAATAACGCTATATTTCAAGTTTTCCATTTTGTAAACTGAGTGACGCAAAGAAAAAAAACAATTGAGGAAAAAACAAATGAATTATAATTTTCGAAACACAAATACTTGAGTAAATAGCTGTATAAATTTGAATTTGAAATTCCTAACCAAAGAGAATATATTTGAGATCAAAGTTGCCAGTACGGCAAAACGCCGGTTTCGTATGTGGGGACCTAATATAAGATTGTACGAGTATAAAGCAAAATGTATGAATGTGAAGGAGGCAAAAGTTGTATTTGAATTTAAAATTATGGACCAATATTATATACCTTGCAAGGGGCACGGTGTGATGATATTTATGTATGAAAGTATGGCAACATTTTACAATTGTGTAAAGTCGTGCAATTTTTAAAATACAGAGAGCGTCTTTAAGATTTCATATAAAGAAATATATTATGTTTTTTGTTTACCTATATATAAATGAAATTATATTTTATATTTATTTTGGAACACCAACACCTGTTAGCACAAAATTATCCCTTATCATGTTGAAATTTCATAGTTTTCATTCGCTAATTTCAGCTTAATTCCGCTGAAAAAAATTTCCATATTTCATTTCAGTTTTTACAAATGACTAGCACGTATGAATGGAGGGGTTTCGTTTTGTAATTGTAAAAATATGAGTATTTACTTGAATTTCAGAAGAACTGTAACTCATTTTCGCGGAAAGAGAAAAGCTATCACAGTAGGGCTTTGCCCGACAAAATATTGAAATTTCGATGAAAGTCGCCAACGCACATGTGTACAAAATTAGTAGCCCAGTAGTTAAATTTGAATAATGGAAGAAATAAAATTAAGATCATTTGCACAATATTTACCTAGGAAAGTAATACCCTATTCATACATAAATCGGTAGGGCTGAAAATAGTTACGGATATTGTGTGTTTGTGCTCTCCGCTTTTCTATAAAAGAAGTAATATTTAAAATTTTAGTATTGTAATTAAATAAAAGAAATTCAGGAAAAAGTACAACCTCCGTGGTCTACTTGATAAGACTCCTGTCGTACAGCCAGGGGGCTGTTAATTCGATTCACATTAGCTCACCGATATTTTTTTAAATTCAGTGAGAGCTGTGTGCTTGAAGATTTTCCCTCTTTGCCTACCCAAAATGGATATGTTATGAAGGGTATTAATGAATAATGCGTTTAATCTCCGTATAAGATAATCTAGCAAAGGTTCTAATATAACTGTATTAATTTTAGTGTTTCTTTCGTGATAATTATGCAAGGTAAGATTACTCGGTCAGGTTCCTGTCGCCTGCGGTGGGAGAGTGAATGGAGGGTTCGGTCTCAGAAAAGGCACTTGAACACGATCCTAGCATCCCAGCACCCCAGCATGCTTCCAACGAGTTCCCATTGTTTGCAGACGCAAAGCATTACATGGTATATGTATGTTTACTTCCTCGCATACTCCTGGTTGCTATCTGACTAAGTGATCTGTTTCAAGGACACAATATCTTTATAAACTTATTTTTCTCAATTTTTTTTTTAATAATCAAATTTATTTTGATAGTTTTATATTCCACCATGGAAGTATAATTGTTAGACAATTATACTTCAAGGGTTATATATACAAATAAAACCTATGATTGTTTTCCTTCACAGCACATATTATTAAAAATATAAAATAAAATTGAAACCAAAGAAATCATAAAGCAATTTAAAAAAAATAAAATAGCACAAATAATAGCCTAGTTTACTGGGGACACGACAAATGAAAGGCAACAAACCCAAATCTATTAAAATTGTGTGTCCAAATTAAATTACCTGTTGTTTTTTCGCATATTGTGTATATTTATTGTCATGTGTAAAATAAATAAAAAAACTCGCTTAGTCATTCTTTCACATGTCCATTTCATCCATGCGTTAATTTCTGATATCCTCATTCCGTCTTCTTTCATACATTGACACTATACTTTTTTCTTAGTGCACGTATCTCCACATCATTAATCTAACTTTTATCCTTCTGCCAAATTTAAGTTTTACTTCCATAATTAAAGTGAGGCCTGAATATACTATTGTATTATGTATTGTTTTTTTATATATCGTGATTGTTGTATATTACAAACAGTACTCCGTTTACCTTGTTCCCGGTCGCAACCTTTTTTTCAATGTATCTTAGAACTCGCTTATCACACGTTAACATACTGCTCAAATAACAGAACTCATCAACATGATATGCCAGATATTCTAGAATACCATAGAATAATTATAAATATTTTTTTATAGATATCATCCAATTAGATAAATATCTTATTGTTAAAATACTCATACTTATAAGGTACTCGGTTTTGAGTTTAACGTCCCAGATTTTTGTGTAAAATGTCACCAGTTATTTTGCGCACTGATTACTCCTTTTTAATGAAAATAAAGGATTTTCTGCTCAACCTCCACAAATAAATGCATATGCATGACTTATGTTAGCTTATTAATTATTTTCACAAAGTAATGTCAAAATAAATTAAAAAGTTAATAAAATACTTAGAAGAATCAAAATAGATTTTCATTTCCTGCGTGAATCAAAATACATTTTCTTGTTCTTTGTGAATAACTTAGGGTGTAGTATTTCATTAGGGAGGCTTTTGTCTTTTTCTTCGACTCATACAATGTTATTTATCATCAAGTGGCTCTATCTCACATTTTCGAATGAGTATGTTACTCCTTTAAAGTAAGACGAGATATAAGCACCAGTTTATACATACACATATTGCTAACAGGAAAAGTAACGAGCCAAATTTGATTTGGTAATTCACAAACTTTTACGCCAGGCATGTCAAACATGCTGCCCGCGGACTCCATGCAGCCTGCCAACCATAAGTTAATGGCCGAAATACCTGGAAGTTCCATCAATTCCTATCAAGAAATATATTAATTGTCCTGCATGCTGTCATTGCGTTCCTTTTCTCCATGTCTTTCAAATGTCTATCTTACGGCAACATACAGAAATATTGGAAAATCAATGATCTTATAATTTATACAATAATACCATATGTTCTTTAGTTTATCCATAATTGAATATATGATGGCGCTTCTCTTTTACATCAAATTAATAATTCTTACAAACAAAACCATCACGCCATTTCCATGTCAGGGTAGGCAGAGAGGACAGTGCGCCAGCCTTTTCTATTTCGAAACGCATTATCTTCTACATCCATACAACTACGATTTCTTCTTCCAGAAGATCAATCATTTCATCCAGCCATACTTCTTAGGTCTTCTTCTCATATACCACTACTCATATTTGCACTGTATATATGTTTTGTTAGATTTTTTTCATTTATTCGTTCCATATACTCAAACCACCAAACCATCACCGTGCTATTCTTCATCTAACTCAATATATCTGCCATAAGTTTACATTCATCCCTAATCACTTCATCCTATATTCTGTCATACATTGTCACTCCATGTGTTCATCTCAAAGCACACATTTCTGCAGTATTTATTAGGCTCATCTCTTTTTATCCATGTCCATGTTTCATTGAATTCTTACGTCATCTTAATCTGTTACACCATGAAAAGAATATCGACAATATTCGCAAACACGAACATGTTTATCGAAGAAAGCATAAAATACATTATCTTATTGTGTGTGCCACTTATTTTGTCAAGCGTTGGGACTGGCAAGGGATTTTGTCCACAACTGGCGACCGGAGAGAGAGGACTCGCAAGGCCGATCCCACGTAATAAAATTGGGCTTAGAGGAAGAGAAGATGTGCTATTTTATTTTATCTCAAATTATTAATACATACTCAACATTTATTCCAAATTAAGATGGTTCAGGAACAAATATTATTATTTTATAGACCAACTGTAGCTCAGTATGAATTTCGCGGGTGTAAATCAGGAGTCTCATAACAGAATGAATTTCGCGGGTGTAAATCAGGAGTCTCACAACAGAATGAATTTCGCGGCTGTAAATCAGGAGTCTCACAACAGAATGAATTTCGCGGGTGTAAATCAGGAGTCTCACAACAGATAATTTGTCTTGAGAAACGGCTTACATAGATTGTTGTCATATTATATTGCATATAACTGTATTAATTTTATAAAGCGCTCTTTCGAAAGTTAACTTTCCTCAAGGGCGCTCTAACTAAGGAGTTGAACCTACTAATATCAATCAAATCACATCTCGCAGGAATAACAGTGTATCATATATTATGAATCATACATTATATTTTCTTTGTATATAATACAACCTCGTGAGGTTATTGCCATGTGGCAATCTCTTCCAATCAACCAGCAACATATTTAGGAGGCTTTAAGTGAAAACCAGACAGAATAATGGGTTCCAGCGGGAATCGAATCTACAATATTTCGATCAGAAGACAGGCGTCTTACCAACTAAGTTACAGAGGTCACGAAGTCTTAAGTGAGAACCAGACTGGAATCGGTTCGAATATAAATTGAGTTCCAATTGTAATCGAATCTGAAATTATATTGAAATACGCATTTTAGCAACTATTGTATTGTATGTTATTACACTTGCATTGGCTTGGTGGCCGTATTACCATGTGGCAATATCTTCCAACCAACCAGAAAGATGTTAAAGGGGTCTTCAGGGAAAACAAGACTGGAATCCTTTTTAAAAAAATCTGGCTTCCAGCGGGATTTGAACCCGCAACCTCCGGGTTGGGAGACAGGCGTTTTACCAACTAGGCGACGGAGGTCGTTTATCACACGGAGATCAACAACTGATGATGACGATTTCAAATTATTAATAAAACACCTTTATATTTAGTTTATTGGGATCGAACAAAACATTTACCTTTTTTTTTTAAATTCGTATTTCAATCCAAAAAATTAAAGCTTTCGTGATTTTTAATCTTACAAAGCTGCTCAAGTTTTCTTTAATAAACATTTTCGCAATTCAAAAGCTTTATACATTGTGTATTGTTCAGTTTTGTTCCTTGATCTTTTGTGTGTGAATTGTGAAATATGTTTTTGTATCGTCAGACCTGCTTTTGTTAAGACCCCGTAGTTCCTGGCGATTATTGTTAAAAAATCATGATTTATATAGTTTATTAGAGAAATAAATGTCACATCACAGTGTTAATATAACACGTCGAATAAATTTTAGTATAAAACTTATCACAAAAGTGCTTTAATAATATTAATCAATCAATTTTTTTATATGTGAGAGTGTGGAGCAGTATCAAAATCTGTTAAGGTGATAGCCCACAACATTATTTTAGTATTATTTATAGTCAAGGCATTAACGTTATGGAGGTTTAAATACATTATTATTTGTTTTATCAAACACTGTTTATTCCATTTTTTGTAACGGTATAACCCTACCATTTTCAAGGCTTTCCTGTCATTATCAGGGGAGCACAAACCAATTACAATATTTTAGTACATGTTTAATACACTATGATGTATGTTATGTGAGTGGAATGTGGACGTGAAAACATATTGAAAAGAGTCCAATAAATGCTGTAAAAATGCGTGCACTGTGAAGAATGTTAGGTTGACAATGTATGGCTGAATGCGGAATGAAGTGACTGGGAAAGAATGTGAACTAAATTTATTGTACATGTTATTTATAGTTAAGTGATTTACACTGTGGATGTTTAAAGACATTGTAATTTGTTTAGTCAAACACTGTTAACTCCACTTTATATAACGGTGTAACTCGACCGGTTTCAAGGTTTTTACTTCATCATCAGGTGAGTACAAACATGACTCTTGTCCTGTTTTTGCTCCCCTGATGTTGAAGTGAAAACATTGAAGCTAGTAGGGTTGTACCGTTATATAAACTGGAATTGCCAGTGTTAGACCAAACATAACTACGATATTGTAATGTATTACACTTTCTTTGTGTACAGTTCAACCTGTTAAATTTATTGCCATGTGAAAATATCTTTCAACCAACCAGAAATATGAGGCCTTAAGTGACAACTGGATTAGAATCCTTTTTTGAAAATAATTGGGTTCCTACGGGAATCGAAGGCCATGGAGGTTGTCGAAATGCTGGTGTGTTGAGTAAAATGAAGAAGAACACTGAGATAGTTTGGGCATGTAGAATGAATGAATGAAGAGAAACTTACAAAACAAATATATGTGTATAAATTTACAATAAATGTTCGTGAAATATGTGGTTGAGGAATAATAAAGAAAGTATAGTTGGATCAAGTGAATGATATTTTGAAAGAGGGAAACGTAAAAGAAGAAGTCGTTGGAATTGTAAGAGAAGGTTTGTGAATATAGAAAAGGTAAAGATACGTTTCGAGATAGGAAAATCTGGCGCTCTGTCCTATCAGCCTACCCCGACAGAGAAATGGCTTGATGATATGTATAGACGTGTTTTGCATATAGTGTGTTTGTTATGTTTCACATCTTATTATTCCTCTGAAGCAAATGAATTACTTAACGGTGCTAATAGTCTCTGGAACAACAAATTGTAAATTTGTACCCTCTTTGAAATACTCCAAAGAGCTACTCAAAAACATTATATTTCTCTTTTCAAATAATTTACTCGTTTTTCCCTGATTTTTCAATTTCATACCGTGTCTAAACTTATTCTGTTTCCTAGCAATTGACATATCTATTTTTAACTGTATTTAAAAAATATTTTAATTATTAAAATATTATATGATTAGAAATATTCCAACAGTACAAAAACCAAGCTATTTCTAATTCGAATATGTCCGTATATAGTACTCTTGTTTGTCGTTGAAATATGCACAGTAAAATCTCGAGAACGTGCAAGAATCGATTCCTTTGAAATGTGGTGCTGGTGTCGGATGCAGAGAATCTCCTGAACCGCCGGAAGAACAAATGTGTCCATACTGTAAGAGGTATATGATATATTACTGGATAACATTTCTTAATATGTTTTCGTCGTATTCTTCGATTATATGGACACATATCCAGACATATATCTGGAGAAATTGAAAGTCATAGGAAGTGTGCCAGAAAGAAGAAAGAGAATGCTCACAAGATGGAATAATGAAGGAAATAACTGGAGAAGCCTGTAAACTACCATGCAAATTGCAAGTTACCAAGATGAGTAGAAACGTGTTATCGCAACCTGTAACATACTACCAACATCCCATGAATCTAGTTCTTTAGCAATGAAGAATGACATTATGATCTTTCGTAGTAATCAGTTTTCAAAGCTCTAAAACTTTTATTGATCCGTCAGCGTCATGACCCGCGCTTCGCTACGCGGCCTCGACCGGCTAAGGCCACACCAAAGGGCTTCGCTTACTGCTAAGTTAGGTGCTACGTGACTAATAGACTAGGTGACTATAATAGTCACGTAGCGTGGCACGAAGCGTTCAGTGTGGTCATTGCGATAGTATGGGGTGCGTTGGTTCGCTAGGATATGTCACCTATCTCGCAGCGTAGCTCTAAGCACCAAGCGAGGCTCCCACCTGTGTGGCCGAGGCCTAATAAGTGACTGAGAGAAGTGGATACGTGTTGTTGCATACTGCACCATCGACATCTAAAAGATCACGACCTTCAGAGATTTTCACGTAGCAATAAACCCGCTGGGTTATACTATACTGAATACAAAAAAATGTCTAATATAAACAATTGTGTACTCGTAAGCACATAGTCACAAGTCTAATAGTTACCTAGTTGACTTCAAACACCCGCAACATACGTCCAAGCCAAGTCAACCGGCGCCATTTTGCCGCAGTTGTTTAGTATAAGAAAAAAAATGTAAGAAAGTACATGCGAAAACAGATTATGATTTGTTTTTTTCTTTTTATCTCACTCCTTGACTGTTATGCTTGAAAGACACTCCGAGAGATTTAAATTTGTTGTTTGTTTTTAGAAGTTTTTCTCTTACTCTGTTCTCTTTTTTTCTTGTTTTTCTCTTTTTTCCTTCTCCCCAATTCTCTTTACATCGTTTTCGCGTCTCTAACGAATAGCGAGTGAGAAAATCAGGAGTTTCACTCACCCTTAAAATGTTTTTAAAGACATAGACCACGATCAAAAGCGGTTATAATTCCACACAATACGTTCAGTTCTAGATTTGGTTTTTTTATATCACATTTAAATAAAGCATTGCGTTATAATCTTTGATGACCCCCGAAACCTAGTTGGTAAGACACTGGTCTTATACCTGGAGGCTTCGGCTTCAATTCCTGATGTTATTGAACTCGAAAAAAAAAATAGCTCATAGTCTAGTTTGAGTTCATTTGATAACAATACCCAGACGCGATAGTCATGTATGTGCTTGTGTTGTTGCCACTCCACGTGTTGTATTTAAAACACGTATAAACGCAACCTGTGAGTTACTTGCGTACCCGAAGGGTCGATTATTGGGCCAAAGATGAAGCTGTCTGTGAAGATGAACTATACAGGTTGACTGGTACTTAAAACAAAATATTGAATGAGATTAAAAATGAACCCAATACGAATATCATCATCTTCATATCCTTACGCTCAACATATTTATTTTTTAAACTATATTTTTAATGTCAGTAAAAATGGGTTTGGAATTCCAAGTAAGTAAGAGCACTCTTGAGAAGAGTCTACTCTCTTAACGACACTTTATATTATAAAATGGGTTTGGAATTCCAAGTAAGAGCACTCTTGAGAAGAGTCTACTCTCTTAACGACACTTTATATACATGAAACATTAGAATTTTGTAATGTATGAATTTTTTAGCTTATCGTTCATAACATTAAGATAACTTCTATAGCGTGTGATACCTAAAATGAGATTTCGAATTAATCAAAAAGTACTTAGTGTCATACTTATGCGAATCCAAGAGGATATTAGAAAGAATGCGGATTGAGATGGCTCGGCCACGCAGAAAGAATAAACGATAAGGTAACAAAAACAATGTACACGAAAAGTATAAAGTACAAGAAATTTGGGAAGACCTAGAAAAACGTGACATGACTAAATTAATCAAATTCTGAAAAGAAAAATAGTAAAAACCTTCATAATAGTTGATTATGCATAAATAAGTGTATGAACGTGGTAGAAACGAAATATGTATGCCTGGATAGACTGAAGTAAAAATGTGTTCTCTCTACCTAACAAAATAGGAGTATGACGAAAACATGTACTTGAAGAAAAAACATTGATATCGAATTAATTAACATAACTTATCAATTCATTGATACCTCAATGCGGAAATAAGAAATAAATACTAATATAATTCCGACAAATGTTCTAAAAGTTTTCGTTTCTTCAAAAAAAATCATTATAATTGCCTTTTTTGCACCTATATTTATTTACTTTACTCATAAAGTACTCCCTTTATTAGTTCATTTAAAATATCTTATGAGAAAATCTCAATGAATTTGTAAACCTGGTTTTCCTAAATCCTTTTTCCTATCTTCCTTTTCTTCCCCTTGACATCGATAATCTTGTAAATTTTTAAAAGTTTTTGTTATTTTATTGTAACTAAAAGTTAGTTAAGCGAAGTATTTTATTTTTAATCATAAATAAAAAGTTAAAAAATTTCACCTTTCGATCAAACCTTTGCCAAATAATTGCATGGTTGGTTGGGAGAAATTTCCCCTTGGCAAAACACTCTCCATATTTATTCTGTACAATAATGTTTTTAAGAAATCAATAAAGTGAATCATATTTAAACGCAATAAGCTGAGATAACATAATGCACACATTTCAGGGCGAGGATGGCAAGGGGATCCATATGCGTCTGTAGATTTTGCAAAATTATAAGTGGTTGACTAAAGGAACTTCAGTTTGTATGTACCTACGAGTATATAAGGAAATTTTCATTCTAGGTTTAACCATTTTCTTCTCACAGTGACTTATTTACTTGATAATGGATAATTATTGATTTATTCCTATTCCACTTATTCGTCTCACCAAATCGGTGACCTGACATAGTTGGTAAGACGCTTGACTTCCATACAGTAGTTTAAATGCGACTATCGATGGTATCCGAACAAAAAAAAATAAAAAACAAAGTCCAAGTATGTTAAAGAAGTACGTGTGGTAACAATACTTGTAACCATTTACCACAAGCGAGTGATGTTGACATTTCACGTGCGGTAATATTAACAACACGTACGATGACGAACTGCGACATCCGTGCGTCTTCAGTGGTTCTGAACCCAAAAGTATAATAATGGAGCCGAAGAAAATGTATTTCGACCACGCTCTTTAATTTATATTTTCATCGTCAATTGAGATATATACGAATGAAATTAATGAATTATAATTTTCGAAAAATCCTCGTTTCGTAGGAAGTGTTTCATTCATCATATCCTTGTATATTTAATAATATGATCCAATCATTGTGTATTAACAAAAATATCCAGCATGTGCATTTAAATTATTTACATAAAAAAATATGTGTATATATTTTAATTTTTTTAGTTATGTAATGTAGCCTATAAGTTTGTATGTGTTACTTTAACATTTCCTCAAATATCTCTCAAAACAGACAGAATATGGTTTATATGTAAATAAAAAAAAATATATGCATATGACATTACATCCACGTACAATTTTTTTAAACATATATGTTTTATTTGATTTTCTTAACATTTAAACGTAAAACGATTTATCATATCGGTCGTAATTACTTAACATTATGATACACATGATGAATGTTCATAAATTATTTTCATGATAGAATTGTTTTAGAATTATGCAAAAAGCTGGCGTTGAAAAGAGAGTGTCGACATAAAATAAAACACGAGTAGGGAAGCAGACGGAGGCACTTTATAAAAATGGAATTGTGGATGGAAAGCCTTTGAACAATGACTTAATGAAAAGAAAAGCTTTTAAGGATCAGGGGGTTTAATGGCAAAGTTCTTCTCTATTTACTTGTCGCCACACGAAAAATTCCTTTTTTTTTGTACTTGGCCAGTAAACAAGCAAGTAGATTGCCATAGAATAATCCTAAAACGTTTTATATTTGTGCGTGCATAAGGTTTAGTGAAAAAGTCACAGACCGGCATATCATAATCGGTTTATATGGTTCAATGAGAATGTCATGGACCAATGTATTTCTAAGTCAGAAACCATTATTTTTTATTTATTGCACTTATACGGTTAAGTTACAACTTATTGCTGTTATTTTAATATTATATAGATTATATTGTCTTATCTTAATGAAAGTTTATGGTTAAGTGATAAAAACATATTTAAATGGCTTATTTATAGTTTTAGGTCACATATTAATGCGTTTGTATGGTTGAGAAAGAAAGCCATTTAGTTATAACTTTAAGACATATCTGAGTGTAATACATAAAGTAGTATACCATATCTTGATGCGTGATTATAGTTGAGTGAGAAAGTCACAGATCATCATTTCATAGTTATCATCAATCATAAATCGTCATTTAGTACACATATCAAGAGTACTGTATGACGTTATCTTTATAATGAATATATCTCTTAATAAAGATGTACGAGTATGATTGAGTGAGAAGGTCATATCTTAATACATATGTATGGTTGAGTGAAAAAGTAAAATTTTAATAGTGTACATGTAGCGAAAAAATATATATTTAAGTTCTACATATAGTGTTCAGTGTTCTCTTAACAAGTGTATATGGTTGAGACAGAAAGTCATATCTTAATGCGCGTGTATGGTTAAGTGAAATAATCAAATCTTAATGGTGCACATATAGCGTTAAAACTTATCTTCAAGTTCTACATATAGTGCTGATTATTATCTTAACAAGCGTATATGATTGAGAGACAAAGCCATATCTTAATGCATGTGCATGGTGAAGTGAAATAATAAAATCTTAATGGTGCACATTAGCGTTAAAACATATCTTCAAGTTCTACATATAGTGCTGAGTATTCTCTTAACAAGTGTACGAGTATATGATTGAGAGAGAAAGTCAAATCTTAATGCGTGTGTATGGTTAAGTGAAATAATCAAATCTTAATGGTACACATATAAGTGGATATGGTTGAGTGAGAAAGTTGTTTCTTAACGTTATTACTTTAATAGTACACATATAACATTAAAAATATCTTCATGTTGCACACATGGTGTTAAGTCATCTCTTACTGAGTGGATATGGTTGAGTAAGAAAGTGGTACCTTAACGTAATTATTTTAATGGTACACATATAGCATTAAAACATATCTTCAAGTTGCACACATGGTGTTAAGTCATCTCTAACTAAGTGAATATGGTTGAGTAAGAAAGTGATATCTTAACGTAATTATATTAATGGTACACATATAGCATTAAAACATATCTTCAAGTTTCACACATAATGTTAAGTCATCTCTAACTAAGTGAATATGGTTGAGTGAGAAAGTGGTATCTTAACGTAATTATTTTAATAGTACACATATAGCATTAAAACATATCTCCAAGTTGCACACATGGTGTTAAGTCATCTCTAACTAAGCGAATATGGTTGAGTAGGAAAGTGGTATATAAACGTTATTATTTTAATGGTACACATACGAGTATAGCATTAAAACATATCTTCAAATTTCACACATGGTGTTAAGTCATCTCTAACTAAGTGGATGTGGTTGAGTGAGAAAGTGATACCTTAACGTAATTATTTTAATGGTGCACATATAGTTTAAAGTTATATCTTAATTCGTGGGTATGGTTAAGTGAAAAAGTCACAGACCATCATATATTGTAGGCCTCATCAACGATCAATTGTTTTGTGAGACACATGTCGTGTTATCATATATTATTGATGTTAAATATGAAATATAAGGTTTAAACATGAATCAAGATATTTCATTTAGCGTAAGCATTTTATAAATTGTTGTATTTCAGTTTACATCTACGAGTATCACGTTTTGGTTCATTGCAAAGAGATTTTCAACAATCAATAATCATACCATTTTAAATATTTGGCAAATTTTTATTTTTGAAATGAATATTAACTCAAAGTTAACGAATTCATTTATTGAACTTATTTAAACGGTGATATACTATACCTCGTGATAGAGTATTATTTACAACAATCTTCGGGGGGGCGGTGACGTCTATGCGTCTATAGGCTTATTATGCGCCAGCTATTGCGCTTCAGAAAGCACACAGTCTTGAAAGGTCAAAACCCAAAGTGTCAAAACGATCAACAAGTACAAACCACCGCAACCATTCGTTAAGCTAACATAGTTGATTAATATCGCTTAAAGAGATTTGTCAAAAACGGCACATATGTAAGCTATAAAAAACTTTAATTCATATTTAAAACGGTCTAAGAGTTTCGAAAGTTGAATCAACAAAAATGAACTAGGAACGCTCGCTTAGACCAATGCCACTGACAGTTCAAACAAGATAAAATGATACAAAACTCCAACAAACATTTATACTATTTTGATTATTAAAACTTGATAAAAAAAATATTCTAAACGTCATATCACTCATTTCAAACTCCCTTCGCGTCCTTTCTGTAATATTTTTTCATTGACAAAAAATGAACTAGATACGCTCGCTTAGACCAATGCCACCGACAGTTCAAACAAGATAAAATGATACAAAACTCCAACAAACATTTATACTATTTTGATTATTAAAACTTGATAAAAAAAATATTCTAAACGTCATATCACTCATTTCAAACTCCCTTCGCGTCCTTTCTGTAATATTTTTTCATTGACAAAAAATGAACTAGATACGCTCGCTTAGACCAATGCCACCGACAGTTCAAACAAGATAAAATGATACAAAACTCCAACAAACATTTATACTATTTTGATTATTAAAACTTGATAAAAAAAATATTCTAAACGTCATATCACTCATTTCAAACTCCCTTCGCGTCCTTTCTGTAATATTTTTTCATTGACAAAAAATGAACTAGATACGCTCGCTTAGACCAATGCCACCGACAGTTCAAACAAGATAAAATGATACAAAACTCCAACAAACATTTATACTATTTTGATTATTAAAACTTGATAAAAAAAATATTCTAAACGTCATATCACTCATTTCAAACTCCCTTCGCGTCCTTTCTGTAATATTTTTTCATTGACAAAAAATGAACTAGATACGCTCGCTTAGACCAATGCCACTGACAGTTCAAACAAGATAAAATGATACAAAACTCCAACAAACATTTATACTATTTTGATTATTAAAACTTGATAAAAAAAATATTCTAAACGTCATATCACTCATTTCAAACTCCCTTCGCGTCCTTTCTGTAATATTTTTTCATTGACAAAAAATGAACTAGATACGCTCGCTTAGACCAATGCCACCGACAGTTCAAACAAGATAAAATGATACAAAACTCCAACAAACATTTATACTATTTTGATTATTAAAACTTGATAAAAAAAATATTCTAAACGTCATATCACTCATTTCAAACTCCCTTCGCGTCCTTTCTGTAATATTTTTTCATTGACAAAAAATGAACTAGATACGCTCGCTTAGACCAATGCCACCGACAGTTCAAACAAGATATAGTGATGCAATTTTCTAACAAACATATTTATATTATTTTGATTATAAAAATTTGATAAAAAAAATATATTCTACACGTTATATCACTCATTTCAAATCCCTTCGGGTCCTTTTAGTAATATTTTTTCATTGACAAAAAAAATGTCCAAATAAATTTAACTTTATGTGATTTAACAAAAAATCATGATCTTAAAAAGCCGATACATAAAATGAAATTATTATATAAGGCAAATAAAAGTCAAAGATCTTCTTATGAATTCTAAAAAATAATAATTCATTCCGCCTCCAGCGATAAAATCCAATTAATTTGAAGTGACTTATTGTGTCCTTATTATCTGCAGGTGACGTAAAAGGAAATGTTATTTTTTTGTTCAAAGATTAAATTAGAATCGAATAGAACATTTTGAGTTAACGTTTCATTTTACGAATCAAAAGTTTCAACAAGATTTTGTTATCGTACCTGAATGAATAGCAAAAACGTTATCCATTCATATTGTTCAATTTTGAAAATTAAAAAAAATAAGCATTCTCAATTATAAAAAAATATCAAAAGAAAGATCAAGGAAAAATAAAATTGAGATTTACAACACCCGTAGTACTGTTTCTGCCAATTAATTATTAACAAAATCTTCAAATATGATTCTGCACAGTGGTGTGTTTGTGCTAACCTTGATGTATGGAAGTGAAATATGAACATTGAAAAAGAGTGACAAGAACAGAATAAATGTGATAGAATTACGTACCTCTCGTAGAACATTTTGTATTAAAATGTTTGAAAGAGCATGCAAAACTGGTCGTTTAAAGGAAAACTGTTCGTTTCACACGAATGTTGCAGTGTATACTTTAAGAAAAAAGTATTGAGATAGTTTAGTCACATTTAGAGAATGAGTTACGAAAGACTTTGAAATAAATATGATATCAATCAATCAACAATGGCTCTACAACCCAGGTCGGGTCTTGGCCTCCTTTAAAGCACGCCTCCATGACTGGCGGTCCTGTGCTGCTGTTCGCCAGTTCTGGATGCCAATGAGCTGCGCATCCCTATTGACACCATCCAGCCATCGAAGCTTCGGCCTTCCTGGCTTTCTTCGACCCCCCGGTGTGCCATTCAAAAGCCTTCTCGGAATGTCTTCCTCACTCATTCGCTGCACGTGTCCAGCCCACCTGAGTCTCCCAATTAAAATCTCTTGTTTTATGGTAGGGTCTCCATACAGACCGTACAGCTCCTGATTATACCTGATACGCCATTCTCCGTTATTGCAAATGGGGCCATATATTTTGCGCAGAATCTTCCTCTCAAATGTCCCTAGAGCCCTCATGTCCACTCTACTTAGAGTCCAACATTCTGAGCCATAGGTGAGCACAGGTCGGATGAGTGTTTTATAAAGTAGAGTTTTGGTTTTTCTAGAGAGATGTCGTGATTTCATGTACCTCTGCAGTCCAAAATAGCATCGGTTTGCAGCTATTAATCTTCGATTTATTTCAGTGGAAACATCGTTCTTACTTGTCACCATGGTACCGAGATACACAAATTCAGAAACGGTTTGGAAGGTAAAGTTGTCTATTTGTAGACTTATTGGGTTTTGGCGTCCATTTACGGGCATATATTTTGTTTTGGTCTCATTGACTACTAAGCCTAGGTTTTTTGCTGATGCTGCTAGTGCTCGGAAGGCATTTATATGTTCATGTTCCGACCTCGCTATGATGTCAATGTCATCTGCATAAGCCAGGAGCTGCACAGATTTACTGAATATATGGCCTGTTGTTTGTATGCCGCTATCCCTAATGGCCTTTTCCAAAGCCATATTAAACAGCGTACACGCCAAAGCATCTCCTTGTCTAAGTCCATTAAATGTTTTAAGAGGTTCAGACAGATCCCTTTGCACTCTGACACGGCACTCAACGTTGGACATTGTAAGCCTGACTAGGTTAATGAGTTTGACAGGAATATTAAATTCAGCCATAGCTTCATAGAGTTTTGTCCTATTGACCGTGTCGTAGGCAGCCTTAAAGTCTATGAAGAGGTGGTATGTATCAATGTTGAACTCTACAGTCTTTTCCAATATATGTCTAAGTGAAAATATTTGATCTATTGTTGACCTTCCCCTACGAAATCCAGTTTGGTATTTTCCAATTATGCATTCGGAGTATTTCTGCAATCTATTACAAAGAATGTTTGAGAGTATTTTATATGCTATATTTAAAAGGGTGATACCCCTATAATTGGAGCAACTCATGGGGTCTCCTTTTTTGAGCAGGGGACATATTATACCACAATTCCACTCATTTGGTAGTATTTCGTAGCGCCAGATGTCACAGATGATTTTGTGGATATGATTGTGGAGAGCCTCGCCACCATGCTTGAACACCTCAGCGGGTAGATTATCACATCCAGGTGCTTTGTTATTATGGAGATTCTTTATGGCAATTGAAATCTCAGCCAAGGTTGGGGATGGCTCATTATCATCAACATCAGTGGTGTCGTATTCTACTTGTTGGTTCCCGCTTGTTGCTCCATGTTGGTTACCATTCAAAAGGACGTCGAAGTATTCCACCCATCGATCCAGAACCATTTGACTGTCGCTTAAAATATTTCCCCGACCATCATAACACATAGTTGTTCTAGGCTTAAACTCTTTCCGTTGGTTGTTGATTTTACGATAGAAAAGTCTGGTGTTATTCTGTGAATGCGACAGTTCTGCTTCCTTTATTTGGTTTTCCAGGTATACACGCTTCTTCTTTCTGTGCAATTTCTTCTCTTTCCTCCTTAACTCTTTATACTCTAGCACAGCTTGTCGTGTATGATGCCGTTGTTGCATCCTGAGATATGCTTCATTTTTTTCATTAGTAGCATGTTGGCATTCAGCATCAAACCATTCTTCTCGTAGTGGTGCCTGCCCATTTCCCAGAACCTCATTAGCAGTGGAGGTGACTACAGATTTAACAGTCTCCCAGTGTGTATTGACATCATCCTGGTCCAGGTTCATATCGGCATCGTCCAATCTTGAACCGATCAATGTTTTGAATTGTTCTGCAGTTTCTGGTGCTTTTAAATGGTCTGTATTAATCCGGGTTGAACGTGTACCCCTCTGTTTTTTCGCATTGGAAATCCTACATCGAACCTTTGCTATTACTAAGTAATGGTCAGAGTCTACATTTGCTCCGCGATATGTTCGTGTATCCATTAAGTTGGATCTATGCCTGGCGTCAATTAAGAGGTGATCTATTTGATTGACATTTCTTCCATCCGGGGTTTTCCACGTTCCCTTGTGTATATTCTTTCGTGGGAAGCATGTAAATATGATATACATGTCTGAAATGAAAAGAGGATGATAAAAGGTAGGCCGAAGAAAGAGTGGAAGGGTATTGTTGTAGTAATGTTGACTAAGAGAAAGATAGAAAGTATGAGAAAGAGAAGAGTATCTTTGGTATGATGTATGGATATGGCTATGGTACGATTTTATTTTTGCATTAAAAAAAAACATTTGAATAACTTTATCATATAGAAAATACTGAGAATATCTCATTAAAACATGTTATCGTACAAAGCGTGTTTACTATGTTATACTTAACACGAGAGAATTCTTCTTAAATAGTTATATGGTGCAAAACGTGTTCAATACGCTTAATAAGCAATAATATTTCCTTAGATCATATTATCGTGCAAAGCATGATTGATTCTCGTAGTAAGAGACAATATCTCATTAAGATCATAGTTGCATGCCAAGCGTGTGTAATAAACCAAGCAAAAGAGAATATATCCTTAGATTATAATATCGTGCAAAGCGTGTTTGATAAACTAAACAAAAGATAATATGTCCTTATATCATAGTATCGTGCAAAGTGTATTTAATAAACAAAACAAGAGAGAATATATCGTTGGCTCTTAGTATCGTGCAAATCATGTTTAATAAACTTAACAGGAGAGAACATCTCATTAGAACATATTATCGTGTGAAGCGTGTTGAACAAACGTAATAGGAGATAATATCTCGTTAGATCATATTATCGTGCAAAGCGTATTTTACAAAATAATTCATGGATCATTGTATCGTTCAAAACGTGTTTATTACGCTTCACATGAGAAAAATTTCTAAGATCATATAATTGTACAAAGCGCGTTTAATACATCTAACAGAAGATATATTTAATGTTTAAATATAAATTGAAATACCCACCTTAAAAAGGATATATATTTTGATTTGGAATTTTCAAATATTTACAACCTTAAACGCAAATATTTTTTTCTAATTGATATTGAAAAAAAAACTTTTTAACCCCTTTAATTAGATATCAGCATGATTTATTCATTTGGCTATTATGTAAGAAGCACAAAATGGAACTAAGGAGCAGTCAAAATAAAATTTCATTCTGATTAAACTCGATTTTCAAAAAAGTACTAACTGATTTATATCAATAAGTTATATATACTTGTATGTAATATGCGCGGATATGTAAAATAATATAATAAACATGTTTTTTTAAATTTATTTTCGGCTTATTTTGACCTTAATTTGTTAAAGCCACAAGTGGTCAGCGCCCAATTACGTTTCTGAGGTTAATCAGGCTACCGTTGAACTTTGAGGTTGTGCATTGATACATTCCATCTCAATTGCCAACAGGATCATCAAACAATGACGATTCAACAAGTGCAAGATCATACAGATAGCAACCTGTTAATTATAATTGTTTGCTTGTTAATCTATGTCACATAAACCTATAGGAGGAATGCTCTCCGAAAGAGATATCACTTAGATCGAAAATTTTCCAACTTAAACTTTTTTAATCGCATATGGACAGATGCAACGTTAATCACGTCCTCCACACGATCAGGCAATGTTACAGTTAAAATTTAATACTTCAAACTTCGGTAATATTGTAATGTATCCCTACCAATGTTAATATGCCAATCTTATCCTATACTCTTATCCACTTCCAATAAATATTATAAGTTATCATGCAAACCAATGTTAAGCTTATCGATGCCAACCATATATGTACTATGTAATCTAGAACCTATAAATATTAGTGTTATCACGTGTATGTCAAACTTAACTCAATGTATTATATTTAAATTTATTATCTCGTTGGCGGTTTACAATAATTCAATAAAGATTTAGTATCACCAAATGGAAGTAAACTGCGAACGAGATAAATCGCCAGATATCGATTTGACCTTAAGGGCAAAGATAACATACCCAACAAATTCCTTCTTAATCTGTCTAATGGTCGTGCGTACGTTATCTTAGCTTTAAATAGGACGTCATATCCGAGGCAGCAAACATTATTCTTAAAACCACTACGATGTTAACATCATCGTTATTATTACTTCTATAATACTGTTAATATTATACTTCAATGTAATTCAACGATCATACAAATAAAATTACACAGTTGAAATTCTAAAAGTGTTTTCGTTGCAAAAGGCCATAACAATATATCAAATAAAGCCGCAGGACAAATTATTTCTTCATATTTTAAAATGTTAAAAATTATGAGTAATCGAGTTCCTTTCAAAAAAAAAAGAAAAATCCCAAGAAAATTTAACGAGATTTAAATGTTTCAATACTATCTATTGAGAAGATTCTATGTAGACAGCTCCTTAATATTCATATTGGACTTATCCCTTCTTTTGAAAGAGATTCAGCAGCCGCGCGGTATTCAACGTTTAACATTTAATAATACAACACAACAATGCGTCTTCTATGAGCTCTAATTAATATACTCAATTAATTTTGATTCCAGTCACCACCCAACCCATGCTGTGATGGGGGACAAAATAAGTCCCCATCCAACGCAATCTACTCAAGAAGATTGGAATATTCTTTGTCATTTTTATGAGTGTGACATCACTTAGTGACGAAAAAGGAACTGTCCAAAGGGACTCCTTTTCTAGTGGTGACAGTAGCAAAGGTGGAGTTAAGGTCCAACATCACGGATATTTAAATGACATACTACTGAGAGTAATGGTATCAAATGTTAACTGTTACATCGCCTGATCATGCAATGGGAGTGGCTAGCGTGACATATATCGTTGTTCTTTCTTTACGTTCCGTATTTTTGCCAAAACGTAAGATAACGCATTACAAGTATCGCACCTACTAGTGGTTCTCAACCCAAAATCTCAATTAGTGAGGTCAAAGACAGATTTATTTTCCAGCCACGGGCTCCAACATGTCTGTATTGCCAATTCAAGGTTACTTTACGAATGAATGATCTTCAAATCAGTTTTTAATGAAAAGATAAAATACCATACCATTGAGATAATACGATACCAGACAAAAACTTTAGTAAAACAGAGATAACTTAAGGTTGATTGAAAGAAGAAAAAACGATTTATAGCTGTCATAACACTCGAACCCTCGTTGGCTTGCTTCAAATAGCGACTTAAAAAATATAACATCTCTCTTCAATACTATTATTCATATTTCCAATTATCTAGTCCTTTTCCACCCTTCTTCTCCTTTCCCATTTTGTTTTATTATAAATGTTTTTTTTTTCATATTTTTTAATGCTTAAACTGTGTTTAAGATTTTTTCTTCATTCTGAAAATAACGTTGTTACGTTTCACCCTAAAATTATAACTGATATGCAGAACTCATGTTTGCTTGATTGCGAGAAATTACCGCTGGACGATAAACTCGCCATTTGTATATTTTACAATAAATGCCTAAATTAATTAAATAATTGATTAACTTGAACTAGCATCTACTGCGTTTGCCGAAAATATCATAAAATATATTGTTATTATATAATATATTACACTGCGGCATTCACAAATAACAGCAACGAACGTCCATTATAATAATAAATAAAATCGACATCTCTCCTATATCTTGGTATTCTCAATGATATGATGTTCTCCTTTCGTAAAAATAGTTTGTTCTAGTACAAAAAAATAAAACAAATTTTACTTATTTTTTCTTTAATTACTTACACCAAAATGGTTGTGAATTGATATGTTCACAAAAACCTATTTGCTTGTATTGATCTTCTTTAGTACCTCCTTCAATACGTCGTCCCAAGTACCAATTACTCTTTATACACTACGTGTCACTAGCTCAAAGGCGTATTTAAAAGTCAAGTATTTGAATATTATCAATAGCTTGAGCTAAATATGTTTTTTTATCACTCAAACACTCAAAAGATGGAGAAGTTTATGAATCGAATTGAAAAAAAATCTCTTTCTATTTGATCACATTAAATAAAAATCTCCTTTATAAGGAGTGAAAGAAGTGGAATAGACTCTTAGAAGAAGCAGCTGAGCTCCAAATCGAATTCCGAAGACTCCACTAAAAGGTTTCCTATGTAAGCGAGTTAGGAGATGCTTTAAATGCGAGGTTTGGTTTTAATATTAATTAGCACCCCCTCAAGGCGATATGTGAAAGTGTGTGCAACAGGGTCGGATTGTTTATCTCGATAAAATATAGTAAGAAAACATCTTCACTGTCTAGGAATATTTTCAACAATAGTATTACTATACAAAATTTAAAAAATATCTATTCTACTGCAGATGATTTTCAAGAACTTTCTTTTTTTATAATTTGAATTTTAGACATTACATTTCGGTTTTCTTTGATTTTTTATTAGAATTTTGTTAATTTCTAAAAAGTTTGTTTTTTTAATTTAGTAAAAGAGCTATTGCTAAAAAACTTTTTACCCGATTATTGTTTTACAACCTGTATAAAACTTAAAATAAATTATAAAAAAATACCTATTTTCATATAAAAAATAGAACTGGAGGAAAGGAATTTAAATTTAGCAAAGAATTTTATGAATTAAATGAAAAATGATATTTGCAGCCTAGTTGGTAATATGCCTTAGATCCAACCCAGGAGTTGGGGGTTCAAATCCTATTTGTACCTAATCAAAAAAGAATCCCACTCTGGTTTCCACTCGAGATTTCTTTAATTTATTTCTGGTAGATTAAAAGACATTATTAACCCATGGCAATTAATTCATAAGGTTATAAATTTAAACTATGAAATTGTAATGCGATACAATATAATAGAAAATTTAAATCAGAATCAATGCTCTTCTTAAAATATTCTTCTTCTTCTTGATGTAGATCTTGGATGTGTTTTTTTTAATCGTTCATGGGAAGCAGAACACCAGCTATCTCTCCACTATTTAGGTGGCCTTGCTGGCATTCAATGTCCTGCGAGAATCTCGTTTACCACTATGTATGAAATTATATCCTATCTGCATGGTCATACAAGTACCGCCATCTCTTTCTGATACATTTAACGATATCTTATGTGTTGCAGCTCTGTTGGATATGACAGTTTCTGCCACCAAATCTAATTTCCTACAATAGTTCATAATATTCCCATCTCAGATGTCCGCAAAAGGTTTTTTATTCTAGTTGTCTGGGCTCTGGTTTCAACAGTATTCGTCATGATCGCTGATCTTATCTATTCGAGCTTTGCTATCAATAATATTAACAAGAAGAATGTAAAATACTCGTATTTGTATGAACATAGTATTTATAATATGCCCAGAATTGTTCTGTTTTATTTAATATTGGAATTGAAAGTTAATTAGAGTTCTTAAACACGTAATATGATTCTCTAATAATATTATTGACTTTCAGATAAATCGATCTTGAGACAATATTATGTAGTTTGGTAACTTATAATTAAATAAAACTAAAATGTTGAAATCTGTTACCAATTCGAAATATGGAGTACTTCTTGAAATAAATTATTACATCCATTGGTATAAATATCTTACGCGCTTGATAAACTAGCGATGAGACTTATCTCATGAGTGGTGATGGCATGATTTTGTTTATTTAATATAAATACACATTATATTACACTTAAGTTATATAAATTGCAGTCTGGCGGACTCACTACCAAGTGAAAATACCTTAAAACCAACCAGAAAGTTGTCAAAGTGGCCTTAAGTGAAAACCAGACTGGAATCTATTTAAAAGATCTAGGTTCCAACGGGAATCGAATCCGTAACCTCCGGGCTGGGAGACAATCGTCTTATCAATCAGGCCGCGGAGGTCTTCCTAATCAACAAGAATTTCAGTGTCAATATTTGGCTTTGTCTTTTTAAATAATAATTATTAAGAATTGTGATCCGGCTCTGCAAAGAAAATGACAAATTTGTGTGGAAATATTTCTAATGGACATTCTTGATTGTGTGAAAATACACCCTATTATCGTAAACTTCCCACAAACGAACATTAAGAGTATCTAAGAAAATATATTGAGAATCTAGCAAACAATAATATCAAATTATATTTCACAAAATATATAGGATTCACATAATATATGTTGTATTTCCATAAATAGGTTGATAAAAATGAAACAAAAAAATCCCTTTTTATTCCCAACATCAATTTTTTTCAAAAAAGTTGAATGTCAGTTTATTTTATTTTTAAATTTATTACAGAATTTAACTTTTAATTAATTAAATTACTTAAAAGACAAGTTTTCGATAAAAAAATCTAGAATATAGTTATTTTACATGTTTCTTCTTTTAATTTTTCTATTCATAATCTGCACTTTCACTTGAACTATCATCTGGTGGATAATATATGTTATTTTAAAACTGAAGATTTTTTATCTTAATTTCATATATTTACATGACTTTGATGTTTTTTACTGCTTTTCATGATCGAATAACAACTTTCTTAAAGTAACAGTATATTATAAAAAAAGGTTTTAAAAATTATATTTTAATTATAACGACATACTAATTGCACCATCCCTCGTTGCAACTAGCGATCATAAAAACTCTATAATTCCCACGTAACCCAAAAATATCAGAAATGGACGAAGTTTGAAAATCAACATTGAACTATAATTTATAGTTGAGGCATTAACATTGTGGAGGTTTAAAGACGTTGTAATTAATTTGATCAAACACTGTTTTTTCCACTTTATGTAACGGTATAACCCTACCGGTTTCAAGATTTTCACTGCATCATCAGGAGAGCACAAATAAGACTTGAAAGTCTTGTTTGTGCACCCTTGATGATGAGGTGAAAATGGAAGCCGGTAGGGTTATACCGTTACGTAAAGTGGAAAAAATAGTGTTTGATAAAACTGATTAATAAAATAACTAAAAATAACATTCAACTCTTTTAAGAGGATAATAATTTAGTCGTACACAACTCTTATATTTTTTTTAAAGAATAGATATGACCGAAGTCATAAATATCCTTACATCCCAGAATACTAGGTCGAAAAATTCATGTGTTATTCGAAAGGAGTATTACAGTACGGGGTTTGATCTGACGACCTTCCGTACGGAAGTCTAGTGCGTTACCGCGCGGCCATACACCTCATGTATTTTATTATCATTCAGTATCCAATGACTAGAAAAATGAAAACTATTTCCGTTTTACCCCATTCTCTTGTACAATTTCCTATAAAAGTTCGCATAGTATCAAATCACATTTTTTTACACAGATTAAACCTTTTTCACATTTTCCAGTAGCCACCCGGCTACCACTTACTTTATAATAATTTTTTTTTTGCTACAGACATCTTCGTTTGAATTTATTTAAAAAAAGTAACACAAGGCTTCCTACCTTATTTGCTCATTAATTTATAAAATTATGTTGCTTTATTACAAAATAAACACCAGCATTGCTTTGTAGCACGAACGTTTACCTTCCAGCTATCGTCCCGGAATCCCGATGGTACCCAAAAATTACCCCACAGCCGATGGCCTAAGATAATACGGAGAGTAAGGGAATCATTCATCGGTTTCCGAAAATACCAAGGTTTTGATGATGTGGCTTACCACAATTATCAAAATATTAACTTCTGACCCATTAAACATATTTCTCATGTATCGTAGGAAATGAAAATAAAGAATACCTTTCTCTATAAAAGGGAAAACATAAACAGAAGTTTTTTTGTAATTGAATTTATCATAAATTTGTTGCAGCAATCTGGATATCTATCCTGACGTCAGATTTATTTTATTTTATACAGATTTCACTTAGTACGTACTCCTAAAACAAAATGCTCAAGTCTAAAATTATAAAAAATATTAACAATGATTACTCATGTTTTTCTGTAAAACAGCTCAGTTATGCCTACAGAATTAACTAACGATATGGAAGATATTAATATCGGAAAATGTCATTCTTTATGCGAGCTGTGACGCCTTTAATATCGCAGATCATGATTATGGCAACAAAAATAATATTAATTCACAATGGCGTTAATAATTACAAAAACATTAAAAAATATATTACTCAACAAAGGTGTTCACTATTTTACTTGTTAGTAATGTGCATTCAAATTGTACTTAAGCGTTAATAGAGATCGACGCATAAACAGGTGCGTAGATATATATTAACGCTAAAGTAGAAGCCAACTATAATTGTGGATTAGAGCAAAGGATAGAATCTTTATTTCCTGCAATAAAGGTGGCGTAGATCTCTTCAGGACTCACTTAACTATCCGGAATTCCTCTTGCATTTCATGTGATTGATCCACACTCTAATCTACTACAAATAAATTAATTATGGAGATATCTCATCGCAGCGCTACCATCAAATTCCCATGAGACTCTTATTACAAATCCCATAAATTTATTGGCAGATAAGCACTTTATCTCGATACAAATTCAAATACCATGCATTGGCAGATTAACGTGTATTCGAACGCGGCATAACTGATGCCAATAATTTAATTAATTTGGAATATGATAATTAATTTTATTCTGATTTTAACATTTCTTTCAGACATTATTCAACAAACAATTTTTCAATAAAATAGTGGTGATGTGATATTTTATGAAAGGACATAGTTTTTTTTTAATAGGCAATCCACTCAAACTAGGATGATTTGGGACATCAAATTCAAGTCCTTATGCAATTATATAAGTCAATATAATAAAACAATTTTTTTAATAATAATTCTTCACAATTTAAAGTTTCAACTAATGCTTAAGCTTCAAAAATTAAACAATCGATCTATAAGTGGAAAAGTTCCACAAAGAAAGAAGAAATGCAACATTCATTGGACGCGAAAAAGATATGGCTCATATTTAATTAGATCTGTCTCGCAAAGCACAACCGAAAAATACATGGTCATTTTGATCATTCAAACCACATTCGCAATTGTGATTCTCCACAATGCCCATTATGTAAAGATAACTAGTAACCATGCGCACCACCCGTACGCAAACGTCATATACATACTACGACACTTCCATCTTGTTCATTCTTATTATATTAAGGGACAGCGTTATATAACTCACATATTACCACCGATAAAGGATATTTGTTGTAAGAGACGGATGTTATAAGTAGAATTAAGAAAATAATCTTTAGATGGTTTAGCCATTCTGAAAGAACCAGTAGCGAAAGACTTACGCAAGAAATATATTTGTCTGAAATTAATTAAAACCAAGAAAATAGTAGAATTGTTTAAGAAATTTTAAATGAGGAATAGCTAAACAGTACATGTTACAGGATTGTTTTCGGTGCCGCATCCCCGTAATCACTCGCATGCGGAATGACCTTGTTGAACGAACTTTCCGATATCGATATATTTCATGTATTGATGAAAAAAATAGATGCAGGCATAACTGAGCCCCTTTATAACGAAGCATGAGTATCGTTATTCATATTTTTATTGCATTTTTAAATTTTCTTAACTTTTTTCTTTTCTTGTGAATTTAAAAATAAGGTTAAAAATATAAATTAATGGTACGAGAGAATAAGTTACAAAAGACTTACTTAGCAAATATATTAATCTGAAATGAATGGAACCGAGATAAAAGCGGAAGGGAATTGTTTGAGAAGTTTTGTGTGAGAGAAAGGTAATAAATATGAAGAAAAAGACTATTCTTGGTTTCATATTCACACATTTAGTATCAGTGTTCCTTATTTCATACATCCCTGTAAAGTGGCACATTCTTGTTTCATTGATTTTAAATTTTCGTTAGTGTTATAACGTGTCTTATCTTATACATTGAATTTAATGTCATTGGGTTAAACCTGCGTCAGTTGTAAATTAAAAAAAAGTGAGATATATGGGTGTGAAAAAATCAAGAGCTGTATGAATAGATAGAAAGGTTTGGATACATGTTTTCTCTGTGTACCCCAAAAGCAACACGGCGTATTGTTGTTAATGTTATTATATATATTTTTTTAAATTTTCATTTAATATATCTTTATCGCGTGTCTTCGTTTTTCAAAATTAGTTTCACGTTTAACTTCTAACTCTTATATTGAAAATAAAGTGAAAAAGATAACATTTTCTCCACAATCTTGATTTGAATCAGCATACAGCAATTTACTAAATAGAGTCGTTAAAATGTTCAAGAGAGAAAAGGATATTTAGAGTTTCAGCAAAATGCTCGAGCATTATGAATTCACAATAAATTCATCCTCTCGACGCGAATTCCCATAGATAATTATTATAACAACGATAAATGTGTATTTTTAATTAAAATTTCTCAAATATTCAGGAAAATTAGTTTGTTTGGATAACTCATTAAGGGATTATTTCAGACCTTAAAACACTAATAGCTGTAGGCGGAGGACGTCCAAATTCATAATATTTCAAAATATTAACCCTCCAAAGCTTCGCCTGAGCCCCTAAGTCCAAAATATACCCGAAAACCTTTTAATTAAATAAATTGAACTCTTGTTTCATTCGCACCGAGTGAAATCAACAATTTAAAACATTTCCACAGTAAGTTACTAAAAGTTTAAAACTAAATAACTAAAAGACTAAATAAGTTATGGAAATTATTTCATTATCTTTTTATTAAAAATAACTCAAAGTCCTTTATTATCCTTGTAACGAGACTCTGGAAGCAGTTACAAAGTCCTTTATTATCCTTGTAACGAGACTCTGGAAGCAGTTACAAAGTCCTTTATTATCCTTGTAACGAGACTCTGGAAGCAGTTACATACTAACGTTTTTCTTATCACTGTGTCAACGGCACTTAATGATTCACACCCAGACTCCTGCCACCTGGATAGCACTGGGCGTTCCATGATTCAAGTCTTCTGTGGTGTAAGACACCGAACTCTTAGATACTGATTCAAGTGTAGCATGAACAGTATTCTGGTGCCAAATTTTATACATGAGAGTGAACGTGGAGATTAAAAAAGACTGATAGGAACTAAATAAAAGCTGTAGAAATGCGTACACTAAGAAAATATATGGGGCGACAGTGTGCGACAAAATACGTAATGAAGAAATAAGGGATGTATGTGAACTTAAGGATGATGTGTTGAGTAAAACGAAGAAGAGCCCTCTAAGATGGTTTGGGAATTCGGAACGAACGAATAAAGACAGAGTAATAAAAAATATTATGAAAATGTGAAAGGTACGGTAAAGCAAGGCCAAAGAAATTGTGATTGAATAAAGTCAAAGATATTTCAAAGGAAAGAAACGTAGAGTCAGAGAAATCGTAGGAAGGGAATAATAAACAGTATGAATAAATAAAAGGCTGAGGATGTGTATCGAGATAGTCAATATGATGACATCCGTAGCCTGATTGGTCAGACGCATGTCTCTTAACTCCGGGATTGCGTGTTTGATTCCCGTTGGAGTCCAGATATAAACAAAATAATTCAGTCTGGTTTTCACTCAAGTACTCTTTAAAATCTTTCTGGTTAGTTGGGAGAGATTTACACATAGTAATAAGCCCGCCAAGCTGTACAGTATACGACGAAAATTTAATACAAAAACTGACATTTCATACAAAAACATTTCATACAAAAACATGATTGTATATATGCTATAAAGAAATGGATTGTCATCAGAAATAGGCTGGAAATAAAGTATTTATTATAAATACACGTTTACAGAGTTTTTTTTTTCAGTTTGTGCATAAGTAAAATAGTGATGTGATTCAAAATATATCCGTATAAAAGATTTTTCCTTCTTGTATCCTGTCGCTCTCACAGCTAATCGTTTCATTCCCTAGTCCCTATTTGGGACCCAATGAATATATGGCTCATGGATGAATTGGTGTTAAATTGGACGTGAAATCTGCGCTAAAACATGACTCACGCGAAAAAATATCGTGGGATGCCCATTTAAGGGAGGATTAAAATATTTTCATTTATTACTTGTATCTTTAAAAACACTTGGATCAAAGGCATGCCCGGCCTTCAGTTCTTTGATGGCGCACGAAAAATAAGTGGATTAATTAAACTTTTTTTATCTTCGACATCAAAGCCATCCGAAGTTAAATGAATTTCTATGGAAACATGCCGGAGATAATCTTGGAAACATTTTTTAGATTTTCTATCTATGTATAATTTGTTACAAAGACCATGTTTGTGAAATGAGATCTGTTTGTGTATTTATATACGGCTTTTCTCCATATATGATTACGTATACTTCCAACATGTAGGAAGGTTTTAATTCTGCAAAGCAACCGGCATCTCGTTCTACTAATGAGGCCATGTGTTGTCTATATCTCAATATCTATCCATAAAATTCACACAAAATTCTCAAAAAATCCAATATTTGTTCTATGTTTGCGTTATTCCACTAAAAACAAATCTGAGTTCTTTACCTCTATAAAATAAGTCTTCGACAATTACGTAAGTCTTCTTGGTGAAGTTTGGTAATATTTTGTGGTATACATACATAACATATATTGAACTTAAATATATATATATATATATATATATATATATATATATATATATATATATATATATATATATATATATATATATATATATATATATATATATATATATATATATATATATATATATATATATATATATATATATATATATATATATATATATATATATATATATATATATATATATATATATATATATATATATATATATATATATATATAATTATTAAATAATTTTAAAACAATGACTGTAATTTATTATTACTACTGCTTTTTGTATCTTCATGTTAGTTTAAGATAAAGTTTTGTATTATTTGTCAATAATTTTAAGTACTTTATAACCTGTCACATGTTCATTTGTATATAAATACATTGTTGTGTCGTTAATTAAATAAATAAATATATAATTTAATTTCTTTAATTCAAATGACAATTTTACATAGCTCCGTTTCGACAGCAAACTTTCCTCAAAGTCACTCCAACTTGGAAATCGAACACACTTACATTAAGTTTGACTGAATCATTTATAACTCTTACCTTATGTACAGGACGATCCTGTGAAATTATTAGAGGTCTTAAGTGTAAAGCATGCTAAATAGGTTTTTTTAAATCTGGGTTGCAATAGAAATTGAACACGCATCCTCCGAGCTGAAGAACAGGCGTTGTATCAACTTGGCCATGGGGTCATTATTTTGATAACAACAACTTATGGTAGGCCATGAGTTTTTGGTATCGAAAAATCAAACATCAGCTAAAATAAATCGAAATTCTCTATTAATGGATGAGCTCGGTGTCCAAGTTGGTAAAATGTATGTCTTCTGACCCGGGGTGTTGATTGTTCGATTTCCGTTGAAATCTACATTTGAAAAAATAAAAACAGGATTCCAGTCTGATTTTCACTAAATGCCTCTTAAATATCTTTCTTGGAATTAATTCGGTTAAGTTGTATTTTAAACAACAAAGTAAAGTACGAGTACAATGATTTCACCATCATTTTATAACAATTCGAATCACTGCATAATTAAGTGCAGACCGATATACGCAGTTGATTGTTTTCTGTGTTATGTTCATGAACTGAACTATTAATAACGTTACCATTCGCACACGGAATGGCCATGTTGAGTGAATTTTCCGTTATAAATATTTTCTATATTTCATTGGATAACTTTATGATTCCGTTAATTAATTAACTTATTAGGCATAACTGAAGCATTTCACAAATGAATTGCTCATATTATTATTTTTTGACATTTGTTTATTTAATATTCTTTTCTGATATAAATTTTGTTGGATGTCGTTGGGTTAAACCTTTATCAAGCATAAAAACAAATAAAATAAATGGGAAAAAATATGATCAGCTTTCATCGTAAACAATGACAGCTAATGTTTTATTTTGCAAACACATTGACATTTACCAAACAGTCATTTAAGAAGTTACAAATGAACAGGTTTTAAATGAATTTCCCTTTGAATGATTGTTGTACTTATCCAGAAAGGTTAATTAGTAAGTGGTGAAAAAAAAGGATTTATTGTTAAAAAGATAATTAGAAGGCCATATTTTATTCTATGTTTTATAAAAAAACTTCTGTTACAAATTTTGAAATGTCGCTTCATATTTTTTCTAATCAAATGAAATAAGAAAAAATAGATGAGGAAACTTTTGTGTTTGTATTATATAGTATTATAAATATCACACATGTATATTTGTGTTTGTGACATATGCTTACGGTAAGCGCACGCCAGCGGAGTGAGACGCATGCGCTCAGCTGAAGGCCGCTTACGCTTGGAAACCAGAGCTTAGATTAATTTCACGTCATCCAATATTTGTACTCTGAAACATAATTTTATATATTTTAAGGACGCCACCGATAAGACTCAAATCCACGCCCCCAAAGAGAGTAGTAACACGCGTGCACAAATGAGTAGCACATGCAGAGTTTTTATACAGCGCCATTTTTGTGTCGCTCAAAAGTGGTATAAAATTTAATGGTAAACAACATTTAAGCCACAAAAAACAGAAATCTCTACGTAAACTCATCTAAGAAAAAAAAAGTGTTGAAGGCAATCCACCAAGAATCGAACATGGAACCCCCGTTTACTTATCGTAAATGCTAACTGGTTAGACCACGGCCACTATAATTAACACATTTTTTGCGGGAAACGATAAAACTCGTTCTATCCCGTTTTATAATAGAGAGCGGGAGACGAGTTTACTCGTTTTGGTTTGCCAAGCGGTGGTATGCGGGAAACTTGTAAACACGGTCGCCAAATGGGGTGGGAACTGTGCGTTATCTATTGTAAGGGGTACCTAACGCATCTACCTGTTGATACAATGAGGTTGGGGGATAACAACACAAAAGGCAAAATAAAAATAAAAGCGGTTATGTTTACAAAAAAATATGTTTCAATGATAACAAATCGGGAACTTGTTTTAGCATTGTTGATCGTTTCTCTAGTGACTCCAGTGTACTGCTTTCGTTCGGAAGTCTTAGTATCGTGTTTCTGAGTTCATTCTGCTTTTACGAAGTATTTTATTTTGTTTTGAATTATCGAATTTTCGTAGAAAATACCTAACTATCGTGGTGTATTTGTTCAAAAACTTTTTTTACTTCGCCACTTTTTTTTGTGATAAACTATTTTTGAAAGTTAATTTTATTGTCCCTGAACATGAATCAGGATGCAAACGAGAGTGATGATGAATTGTTTGCTGACAATTTATCTAATTATTCCTGCCAAAGCGACATAGAAGATTTTTCCGATTCCGAGGATGACGATGATAGTGAAGAAGATATTATTCCTCTGCCATCAACTTTTTCCCGAAGACGAATTTATAAGATTCTTATAAGATTCTTATAAGATCTATTGAAAATTTCGTAATTATATTGTAATTTTATGTGAATAAAATAATTTTGATGGTGAAAGAGTATTTTTTTCTATGTTTACCTAGAATGTAGTAATTTTGTGTGAGTAAAAAATAGAGCAACCCATATTTTGCATAATAAAGATATAGATAGTTCTATTCTTAGTAAGATACAAAAAGTTTTTCGAAAAAATACTAATTAGTTTGAGAGATATGGTTTTTTTACGAAAGTCTAATTTTGACGCAAAAAAGTCTAAAAGTACCCGCATTGCGTCATCACTTGTCGCGAAAAGTACCCGATTACAATGTGTTAATTATATTTGTAATATCACATAACATAGGTACTCAAAGTAGTTAAGTCAATATCAAACAAAATTGCCAAAAGTTCTTAATTCATACTTGTAAAAAAACTTTGAGACGAAAATGAAAGAAAGTTTCATTCAACTGACATGTTAGTATAATATAGAAATTGAAAACGCAAAAATCGGTAACTTTAGCGGAAATTAAGTAAGTTTTATTTAATGATTGATTGACACTTGTATCAAAGTGTGTCTTCAATAGGTATTCGAACAATTATTATACAAGTTTAATGTGGAACCTATTAAAAAAATACAATTTTGGAAAATCAATAATAATTTAGTCTGAAATTATTGCTAATTCTGCATATTTAGATGATGCCTTGCATTTGACATGAAATATTTATTCATTCATTTAATGCCCTTCAAATTGGTTAAATCAGACGCATTGAAGAGCGTTGCTGAGCGGCAATACTGTATTTGGCTTCAGTAATCCAACCTTTGGGTTTAGAGCCACAGGAACAGGAGTAGACACGGAAGTGGTTTTACAAAGGTTTCATCTTGTTATGGACGTTGTGTCAATTTAAGCGGCTGGAAATTGTTCATGTTTAAAGTTTGAACCGCTCATGCAACGGCAAATACGTTCACAGCGTCAGTGACGTGACGGGCTGAAAAACTTCATGCTCAGGCCAGCTCCATTCCCAGGCATCGGTTCTTATTGTTAACAGTGTCACGTCGGCGAACTCCATGATGACGAGGTTGGTCATTCAACATGCCAGAAAATATTGCTGGTATTCTATCATCGTCAAAAGGTAGCGAAAGACGTACGTCTCTGAAGCAGGTCCTCGGTGGAAATCCTGAGAGCTTTTTAATCATATCCCAGTAAAGTTATTCACCGTTTGTTTGAGAGAAATTAAATAGTCACTTGTTAAGAACCGTGTATAAGTGAACTTACAAAGAATGAAGAAATTTTTAGAGGAATATTATATACGTCTTCGACCAAATGACATCATACCATTTTTTAACAATGGACCTTTTAAAACGTTTATTTAAAAAAGAGCTAGTGGATAATCCGTTAATTATTGATTATCCACTAGCGTATTCCGTAAAAAAGTTTATCTTACATAAAAAGGCAAATGCATTCTCAAGTATTGTTGCCATAAAATTTTTTTGAACCAGGCGAGGATTCTTTTTTATTATTTTGTCTCGTCACAAATCCAATCTGAAAATTCTGGGTGAACGTAAAAAGTCTTACCAAATAAGGTTGGTAATAAAAGAAAATAAAAATAACAAAAAATAATTTTGTAATTTCTCTACTTGATATAGTTAAATTAGGATAAGGTAAATTATTAAATGTCACTACCTACAAAAAACCTTGTTATCGATAATTGAAACGAAAAAAATGACATATCTAAGATTTCTCAGTTTTATTTGAAAAAATTCTTAAAACCAAAATTATAAAAATGATGCATAATTCATACTACTACAGTTTAAATTTTTAACGAAATACCAAATAGTATAATAATAAAGAAGCCGAGAGCACTGGGACTTCAATGTATCTATATGTTTTGTATGTGAAGGAGAGATTTAAATACTGTTCAAGTGAAAAAAGAATATGTACTCGTAAGTACTCGAATATCCACTTTCTGCAATGGTCGTAAACCTTACCGGTTTCAAGGTTTTACCCTCATCATCAGGGGAGCGCAAACAAGATTGGTTGTGCTCCCCTGATGATGATGTGCAAGCCTTGAAACCGGTAGGGTTATGCCGTTACAAAAAATTGAATAAACAGTGTTTGATAAAACAAATTACAATGCTGAAATATGAATATATTTTATCGAAAGAAATTGCCATGCGTAAATAAATTATTCATTTTATCCATTTTAGAGTAATGTAAATTAAAAAATAAATAATGTATCCATTTATCAGAGACAGCAGCAGTAAATTCACAGAGGAATAGATTATCAAAGGAGTATATATCATTTTAACCATTCAGTTACTGCACGGAGTGAGACATCTTCCCAAAAAAAGAGTTATTCAGACTCACAAAGCCTTCAAATTCAAATTTATCTAATATTTACATAAGCAAGAGTGAATAACTTGAAAGTTTTACGATTGATGGCAGATTCTTTAAACCACAGTTTACATTAGTGGGAATGATGTTAAACAGATAAACACCCTAATATTTTTTTATAAACCCTTGATTAATAATAGTTGAGTTAATATGTTAAGCAAATGAAAACCTCATTTGATCATCTAAATTTAACTAAGTAAAAAAAGTCAAATATTCAATTTATCACCATAGATTTTATAAAATTATGACACTTGATGCCAGATTTTACATATTGTAAAAGCATACAATTTCTTACAGAACAGGTTATGAACCTATTGCGTAAAGACGTATTTTGAATCCATAAATCTGGAC
>OX463855.1:29329571-29520209 GCA_949825065.1 Odontocerum albicorne
TCGCCTTGCCAACGAAACTTTGTCTTTGATCTGTTAAGACTGTTTGCTTCCTGAAGTGCAACAGCTTGCACACAATAAACCAATACGAGAACAAGTGTCTTAAATCTACGAGATGACTAACAACCGTACTTGATCGCGAGTTTTGTATCCAATAGTTACCATTTTTATGACTGTTATGGAAAAAATATAGTATATGACTGTAAATGAGCCCTGTGATTGGCATCCTTCGTGCATTGCACATATTGGAGTGACGGCTCTGTGTGAGCCTATAAAAAAGAGCTCGATACACTCGAGCTTTTAAAGCATATACCTTTATATGAGTATACCTACTTCGCATATTATATTCGCATGGCAAAAGGGCAACGCAAATTCGATTTCATTTCCACGTCAATATTGGCCGGCGGGCATCGTGTCTGGTGTAAGTGCTTTCCATAATCAGTTTTATATCCAAGTGCCAACAAGCCAAGATCAGTTTTTTTTTCACAAAAAAAGTCAGTTTGAAATGGCTTCGTGTTAAAGTCCATTATTTTTTAATAACAATAAACTATAAAAAAAAAATTAAGTTAGCGTGTTTTCAACAGTGACTCAAAATACATCATATTTTCCTTCAGTGCATTAACGTGTTTTCTAGTCCCATTTATGCACTTTTATTGTTGATGACCTCCGTGGCCTATTGGTAAAACGATTGTCTCCCAACCCGGAGGTTTCATGTTCGATTCCCGTTGGAAACCAGATTTCAAAACAATTATTCCAACCTAGTTTTCACTAAAAGGCTCTTGAACATATTTCCAGTTAATTGGAAGATATTGCCACATGGCAACAAGCCCGCTAGATTGTACTGTATACAACGAAAGTGTAAATTAATACAATACTCTTCTCAGCTTCTGTCTTATCTCTTAGGAACTGATGAAAACTTCTGTCCTATCTCTTAGGAACTGATGAAAACTTCTGTCCCATCTCCTAGGAACTGATGAAAACTTCTGTTCTATTTCCTAGAAACTGATGAAAACTTTATGTTTGTTATATTTCAGTCGTCAATTGGTTCTTCTCGTCTATTTTTCTTACAATTATTTCTATTATGTTTTATTTTCATTGAATAAATCTCAAAAAACACAAAAAATGTTGGACAATTTTTCTGCTCGGTTAGGAGAGTTTACCCTTTGACAGTAAACCTACCAGTTGTACATTGTATATTGAAGTGTTTAAATAAACAAATAATGCCCTTTCTTGCCACCTGTCTCCCCAAGAATTTATGTTAGAAAGTTAAACCAGTCCGAGTATTGTACCCAGGACGCCTGTTTCTTTAGCTTGCATGCTAATGAACTATGGTGACGTTGCAGTTTCTACCATTGTTTTACCTTATATTTGAACAAAATTCTTATCGAACATCTAGCGTGTTTAGTTTATTATGGAGTGCTTTTCTTCCTTTATCTCTTAAAAAAATACCAATAAAATAACATTACTCCAACCCAAATGACATAACTCCAATCAAAATTATAATAAATCTTTTAATTATGTAAGCACACCCTCATATGAGTAATCATACTGCCTACACTCGGACCTAAAAATTAGTTAGTAAAATTTAAAATATTAGATATTTACAATAAACAGCAATATGAACAAAAAAAATTAAAAGATAATTAAAAAAAAATAGCGTGTTCATTCTTGAAAAATTCAGGGTTGTTAAAAGACACAAAAGTTCTCAAAACTTATCATAACATGCACCATAAGTAAAAACCCAAATTCAAACTTTGATCTCCCTTAACTCAGCTAATCAAAGTTGACAAATGAAATAAAAGTGTATCTTCATTTGAGCTATGAAGCCAAGAAAAGGTTTCACATATTAAATTTGAAAAGAGTAGAAAAACCTAATTAGTGCATTATTTTTTTTAACTTTCGCAGTTTTAATCGTTTAATGGAAAGGTGACACATCGAGTGCAAGAAATATGAACATAATAATGCTAAAACCCACAATTTTGTGAATATGCAGAACCAGGCATGAAGCATGACGAAGTAGTATCATTCATTGATCGAAACCAGGCGTAACCAGGCATGAAGCGTGACGAAGTTGTCTCATTCCTTAATCGAAACCAGGCATAACCGGGCATGAATCATGACGAAGTTGTCTCATTCCATAATCGAATCCAGGCATAACCAGACATGAATCATGACAAAGTTGTCTCATTCCTGAATCTAAACCAGGCATAACCGGGCATGAAGCATGATGAAGTTGTCTCATTCTTTAATTGAAACCAGGCATAACCAGGCATGAAGCATGACAAAGTTGTCTCATTCCTTAATCGAAATCAGGCATAACCGGGCATGAATCATGACGAAGTTGTCTCATTCCATAATCGAATCCAGGCATGAATCATGACAAAGTTGTCTCATTCCTGAATCTAAACCAGGCATAACCGGGCATGAAGCATGATGAAGTTGTCTCATTCTTTAATCGAAACCAGGCATAACCAGGCATGAAGCATGACGAAGTTGTCTCATTCCTTAATCGAAACGAGGCGTAACCAGGCATGAAGCATAACAAAGTTGTCTCATTCCTTAATCGAAACCAGGCGTAACCAGGCATGAAGCAGTACGAAGTGGTCTCATTCCTTAATCGAAACCAGGCTTAACCTGGCATGAAGCATGACGAAGTGGTCTCATTCATTGATTGGAACCAGGCGTAACCAGGCATGCAGCATGACGAGTTGTCTCATTCCATAATCGAATCCAGGCATAACCAGGCATGAAGCATGATGAAATTGTCTCATTCCTGAATCTAAACCAAGCATAACCGGGCAGGAAGCATGACAAAGTTGTCTCATTATTTAATCAAAACCAGGCATGCAGCATGACGAAGTCGTCTCATTCCTTAATCGAAACCAGGCATAACCTGGCATGAAGCATGATAAAGTTGTCTCATTCCTTAATCGAAACCAGGCATTATTACCAGGCAGGAAGCATGATGAATTTGTCTCATTCCTTAATCGAAACCAGGCATAACCTGGCATGAAGCATGACAAAGTTGTCTCATTCCTTAATCGAAACCAGGCATAACCAGGCATGAAGCATGACAAAGTTGTCTCATTCCTTAATCGAAAAGTTCATATTTTTGCTCTAAATTCTCCAACACTGTAACTTCCAAATACTGTAACATTGAGAAAAATAAACGATGTTATGTTATAGTATACTAGTATGTCAGTATTCGTAATAAAGTTATATGTCAGTATTCGTAATAAAGATATATGTCAGTATTCGTAATAAATAAGATAAAGAAAAGCAGTTTGAGATGGTTTGAGCGTATAAAAAAAACTAACAAAACAAATATACGATGCAAATTTGAGTGAAACCCGTGGTAAAGGAAGAACAAAGGAAGTATGAATCGATTGAGTGAATAATATTTTGAAAGAAGAAAATGTAAAGGATGTAGAAATTGAAAAGTTGTACGATAAAGTGTACATATGTAGAGAATTCAAAATCTGTGTGTCGTGGTACAAAAGTCTGACACTCTCTTCTCTACCAACAGCGACAGGGCTCACACACTGCATCCACATATTTAAATCATAAGCGATTATTGTGTACATATACATAATAGCAACCATACCATAATCTCTAAAATCACATCAAAATCAAATCCAACAACCCTTTCATCACACACTCTACATTTGCATAAGTTATTCACTCGCATGCCTATTTGGAGACCTCCAAAAGTTCCCCACTCCTCGTTTTCTTCCTATCAAACATCTTCCATGTGAATTTTTTTAACATTTGAACGTGTGACATTACAAAATCAGAACTTTTCTTCAGGAGTATGTTGTTTCCTTCGGAAGTTTTTGACGCAAGTAACTGCACGTTTCTCCTCCCAAAGGATGTACGATACATCACATTTAGAAGTTTATATGCAAAAAGAACCCAACCCATATTTTACCAGATCTCAAATAACGGACGAAACATCACGCCGCCCTAAATATATGATTTAATGGATCATTTTTCATGACATGATATAACCATGAAACTGCATTTTCCTGTTCTAATATTTTCATGACATGACATAACCATGAATTAGCATTTTACTGTTCTAATATTTTTGTGCATTCAATATTATTCATTCTTTATCATTTTCGGCCATTTAAATAAACCAAAATATGTGTTATGTCAATGAATTTTTTTTTCACCCATTCGACCATTATGTGTTCATGGAAATACACTAAACGATGTTAAAGAAACGTATAGAAAACACTCATATGAACATGTTTAATCTGTGCCCTAAAAATTATCCATTGTATGGAGTACAATATGGCAGAATACATAATGTGGTATTTTTCCAACCAACCAGAAATATGTTAAGGCCAATCGTGGAAAAAACATACTGGGACATCTATTTTAAAGATACCATCGAGATTTGAACCAAAAACCCCCTAGTTGGAAATAAGTGTTCTACCAACAAGACCACGAGGTCGTCGATCGATACAGTAGAAATACCTAGAAAGTTGTTGTATTTGCAGTCGATGTGTCGAAAAATGTTCCCAGAATTGCATTCTTACCTTTATATTTGAATGTCATTTATCTAATTATAACTCAATCTTAGTGTAAAGATAAATACTTTTTAAAATATCTTATTTATTTATGCACAATTTGGATATTAAATATTTTCAGAATTTAGAGATTAATGATTGACTTTTTTCTACATAGCTAAATGATCTATATATGCATTTTGATGGGATCAATACATGTTCTGAGACATGTTGTTTATAGTTAAGGCATTAACGTTGTGGAGGATTAAAGACATTGTAATTTATTTTTATCAAACACTGTTTATTCCACTTTTTGTCACGGTATAACCCTACCGGTTTCAAGGTTTTCACCTCATCTTCAGGGGAGCGCAAACAAGACTAAATGCTGTTCGAACTGGTACCGATATACACGCTTCAACGGTTGGGGGCTGAGGGGTGAGGGAGGCATGGGACAACTTCGGCCAAGGGCGGAGAGATTTTTGGGAAATAACTGTTCAACAGATGTTCGGATCGGTGTACTGACTTAGAAATTTCTAGGGCCTCTAATCTGTCCAATTTATTTCCGTTACTACTGATATGTAAGAATTTGGCATCATCGATAGAAAAAGTATCGTTTTCACGGTGACAATGATTAGCCATTTCAGAATAAATTAGAGGATTTGTTAAGGCGGATTTGTGTTCACGAAATCTCTTTTCAAAAGATCTTTCTATCTTTCCTATATAGAAAACACCGATCCGAACATCTGTTGAACAGTTATTTCCCAAAAATATCTCCGCTCTTGGCCGAAATTGTCCCATGACTCCCTCATCCCTCAGCCCCCAACCTTTGAAGCGTGTATATCGGTACCAGTTCGAACAGCATTAAGTCTTGTTTGCGCTCCCCTGAAGATGAGGTGAAAACCTTAAAACCGGTAGGGTTATACCGTCACAAAAAGTGGAATAAACAGCATTTTTTGATAAAAATAAATTACAATGTTATGAGACAGCTGACTTGAACCGTGAGATTAACAGACAAACAAACATGAACAATGCAACAAGCCTGATCTGCAGTCGATCATGGGATTTGACATCTGTAACTAAAAAATAAATGTATTGATTTGTAAATCCCCGTCCCTGAGCCACGGTTAGCAAAATATATAATTAACGAACTCACCTGTCATGCATATTATATATTTATTAGATATAAAACACACCAATGACCCTCAAACAACAAAATAGTGGCCAGTGAAACTCCAGCTGAAATAAGACCGCTTTTTTGTTAACATATGCGAAGCCGTTGTAGGGGAAGTTAAACTGCGCAAGATATAAAGGTTTGAAGGGTTGTGATTTAATCAGAAATAAATCTTAAAAATCGGCTTTTATGTTACTTTATTTTTTTATTTTGTCGAAATTTTCACTCTCATTTAACTTTCTTTCTTTACACGAGCAGTGAATGTTGGGTTGTGAATGTATTTATATTTTCAACAATTTTCGTGCATATTTATTGAGTTTTTATATTATAAACGCCATATGTATTATCATTTTTTTTATCTAAATAAAGTTGGGTGTTTTAAAATATCGGACGTCCATGACGCCGTTATTACCTTCATATTAGTGGGGATGTCTCTCGATTGGGAGGATGCTATGAGATGAGCCCAGACCATTTGATAACTTATTTCTCTTCTACTGCCTTAACATACATGCTATCTTATAACACATATGTAGATAATATGTTGCTGTCAATAAATCTTTATACTTATTTTTTGGAAGGAAGAAAGAAATAAATACTGAAAAGAATGAGCGGAAGATAAAATAGTAATAAAAATTATGATGAAAAATTATCTACATTAAAAGATGGAACGAAATGAGACAAATGCTTGACATATACAAGTGAATTCATGCTTCCTCTCTCTTTAAGAAAATCTCATAATTTCTATCTATGTAGATTCTATGCATATAAAACTGTCTTTTTTACGATTACGTCTATGTATATTAAAAAAATGTGTGAAAAACTGTTATAAATTTTGCATGCTTTGTGCAGATTCAAAGCTCTGTATTTTGCAGTTCTGGTTTATAGTTCCGATTATTCGATCCAATTGTTTTCCCGTTTCTATTCAGTGCAAAAATTTCGCAGAGATATTTTCAACCGTCAATATTTTGAATACGGCAATTTAAAAAAAAATGGTTTTCACATACGAGAGTTAGAAACAAGAGGAAATATCACGCAGTAGTTTAATCAACTCTCGATTATTTGCGATCCAAATAGGGTGGAGCTCTAATCTACTATATTTATTACTACCTTTGGACAAATTGACAAATAAGGCTCCATTTAAATAGGGTGGAGCTCCAATCTACTTTATTTTTTACTACCTTTAGACATATTGACTACTAAGGCTCCATTTAAATAGGGTGGAGCTCCAATCTTCTATATTTTTGACTACCTTTAGACAGATTGACTACTAAGGCTCCATTTAAATAGGATGGAGCTCCAATCTACTATATTTTTGACTACCTTTAGACAGATTGACTACTAAGGCTCCATTTAAATAGGGTGGAGCTCCAATCTACTATATTTTTGACTACCTTTAGACAGATTGACTACTAAGGTTCCATTTAAATAGGGTGGAGCTCCCATCTACTATATTTTTGACTACCTTTGGACAGATTGACTACTAAGACTCCATTTTAATTCCATTTATTAACTTATTTTTTCAGGTACTTTGCACATTACAGGTTTCCCTAATTCGTACAAGGACCAAACGTTACAAGTACACAAAAAACATGTAGTTAAATTTTTTAAGCCTTATTTAATAATAACAATAGTAAAAATGTATATGTTACACTAGAACATTATGACAAAATATGTTATGTTAGATAATGTAAAAATGTATATGTTACACTAGAACATTATGACAAAATATGTTATGTTAGATAATGTAAAAAAATTACTTTTACATTAAATTTAAGAGTTTTTTATTCAGAAGAAGCTGTGCGACACATGAAACACGTGTATATGAGGACAAACGCGGTCAAAAAGTATGATTGTACTGCATAAGATATACGAAATCGTACTGTTTACATTAAAGTTATCATGTATATTACCAAAAAAAAACCAACAACAATAATAATGATAAAAGTACAATGTATATAGCTGCGTTTAGATAGCAGACTCTCCTCAAGTACGCTCACACTCTGAATTTGACAATTATTACTATTATTAACATATTTAAAGTATTACAAAATAAATATATAAGTTGAAAAAAAAGATGGGAAGGTGATGGATCCTATCCCCGCATCTGTATGTTAAGAAATACATATTTTGTAATTTGTTTTATCAAACACAATTTATTTCACTTTTTGTAACGGAATAGCCCTACCAGTTTTAAGGATTTCATGTCATCATTAGGGGCACAAAGAAGACTTTGATAAAACAAATGTACTACTGTCGTCGCTGAAATATTGTCAACATACACGGTCAACGACCGACGAAACGACCTTTGGATATGTCCAAAGGTCGCATACCAAAACATTGAAATTGTTTACCCGCAAATACTATTTACGATACATTCCACAGTAGAAAGAGAACGCATCACGCTGTCTCGCCGTTTTCGCAAACAAATCGTCTACCCACAACACTAATTGCGATGTCTGCAATATTTCAATCGACCATCTCTGCACGCACAGAAGCGAGATAAAAATATATTGCGGGCGCACTCCCGCGCCCGTTCTGAAATGTATAAATACCTACTTACCGATAAATAAAGGATCATTAATTATTATTTATATTCATTGACGTATTCACTCTCTGCTTCCGCATTGCTAATTGACGTATTTTTATTTAAATACCAAACAATCATCATCGCGTCCTTCAAGGACATTCGCTAAACAAATAACAATGTCTTTAAACCTCCACAATGTTAATGCCTTAACTATAAATAATATATAAGTACATATTTGGCACAAAAACCGCAGAAAACTTACCAAGGGAATTCGAACTATAAAAAAACCTTTGTGAATTGTTAGATAATTGCTAGTAATACATTTGGCTTTAGGTGTAGTGAATTGTAAATGTGTAATTCATATTAAAACACGAAGAAATGGACATGAGTCTACCAGATAGTACTGCTGCGCACAACGGAAGTATAATGTAATGAAATAGAGTGTCGGTGGAGGAATGGTTTCATAATTAACTTAATTATGAAGGAAACATTTTTGATTGGTAGCAATATTTATTTTTATTTACTTAAGATACCTAGTTATATTAACCCCCAACCTCAAATAGTCATACTTGTTAATAAGGTAGATATTACACCTTTTTTGTAAAATCATTGTGTAAATTTTCGGTCCGAAATTGGGTTAAAGCCCATCACTGATCTGTTGACTATTTCATCTGGTTACTATGAATTCTACTTCTCGTATTCGCTTTTCTTCATATCCTGAAGATGTTCTTCATTGTGGAATTTCCCCTTACCAACCCATCTCACTTCTTGTACTGCGCAAATTCCTATGTATATATTCATCTCATTAATGAATGTTTGTACAACTCCCAGTGTATTCATGCTAAGAATGTTCCGTAAACAAATTCGTATATCTTTATTACTCGTATGTTTCAAGAGTTTGTGTTTTATGATTTGTCCGAAGATTGGACGGGAAATTTCGTCTGTAGATCTCATAGTACGAGGTTTTTACCCCACAACAGGGAAAATTGATTTGATTTTTTTGTATACGATGAAAACATAATGCGATACAATAAAAAATGACTAAACCACCATTTATATAAAGATAGAGCGATGCAATAACTATAACAGCACGTTCGCGTTAATTTATTTACGTAGATTTTGTGGAAGTTCAAAAGGATGTACACACTGTCCATATTGATTTCTCAACCTGCACAGCCCAACTATTGAGAAATCGTTAGAACATTTATTTACTTTAAAGTATTAGTTGAATAGTTGATATAAATGTATGGGAAATACGCAAACAAGTTAATTAATCAGACTTTGCCAGACCAGATTTTATCAAAAGATTATAATTTATTTTCTATAGTATTCCGCTTTCGGTGCAATATCGTATTTACTACAAAAACTGGACTTAAACTCTTTGAAATAAACGTGAACCAGCACATTTGAACCCGCTACCGTCATGCAGGAAGGCAGGTGCGATACCAAAGGTATTTTTTGTTATTTTTAAGCAAAGTTTTCTGACATCAGGCAACCAATATAGAAAAATGAAAAAAAATCGAAATTAATGTCTTCGAATTTGTTACTTAGAGGAGCACAAATGTACAAAGAATCATAACATTTACTTATGTATTACACTTCGCTATATACAGAACAAATTAGAACCAAAAAAATATGAAAGAAGCTTTTGCTGAAAACAGGGCTGGAATCCCTTTTTTAAAGAAAGCTTTTCTGGGTGTCAAAGAGAACTGAACTCACAACCCCCTAGTTGGAAGACAGACATCTTACCAACTAACCCACGGAGGTCGTCTATACTACAATCAAAATGAAAATAAATGTAAAATTACAATATTTTTAATAGTAGTCATTTCGATAATTTTATTATAATAAAATTTATAGCGTCCTATGATTTTAAATTGTTTAGTATACCATACCCTTTGAATACAAATTGTGACAAATTGCAGAGAGGGTCAAATAAATATTCAACACCCTCGTCCTTTGATGCAGCCCCCAGCAAAAGCCTGTTATATATTCTGACACCCATCAGCATCCACTTCCTTTGGTAGCGATACTCAAAGCAAACAAGGAAACACATTGATCTTTGCATTGGAATGAGGAAAGCTTTCAGACCGAATAGAAGCTAATAAGATACGCCAATTCAAACGCCATATTAAGATCCATTATCTTAAAGAAACAATATTTATTTTGATTCTTCTTTATTCTGATACATATTTTAGAATCTTATTGGACTAATTGGTCTTTAAATCAACAATAATAACTTCGAGAATTTTTTTTGTACAAAAATATTGAAGTTTGTATAAAAAAAAACAGAATATAAATTTGTAAGACTTACCAAAATCGGTTCATTTTATTTTGGGCAAATACTAAACTCCCTTTCTATTTCTTACTTTATCTATAATGTTATCATAAAATTGCCATAATTCCTCCCGAAAACTCTTTTTATGAACATTTCATAGGAAAAAACCTTAAGTTATCTTCATATATTATGAGTAAAAATAACAATGTTAAATTAATGTATAAGATAATTCGTAATTATACTCGTATAAATTATAAAAGAGTATATGACGTTAGAAATAAAATAATGACCTAAATGGATGTTTTGGATAAGATAAAAAAAGGAAGTTTAATATGGTTTGGACATATGGAGAGAATTAATAATGAAAGATTGACTATGCGAGTATACGTGCCAGAAATATAAGATGTGCGTGGATGAAGTGGACCAAGGAAAATATGGCAGAATCAAATGAACTAACATATTTTGAAAGAAGATTGAGTGGAAAGTACAGATAATAAAAGACTGTGCATGATGAGACGCATAAACGTTAAAGAGGCGAAAGTTTACGCTTAGATAGAATAGTTTGGATATCTGTTTTCTCGGTCTACCCTGTGAGGAACAAGACGTAATATGTATGTGAGTATGTAAATTATAACCTTATAATACGTGCACCTTACACAAACTATGTTTCCACTGATTCCTTGTCTTTCGATGTGAGATACTTAGACACGGATTCAAAGTACGACCTAAATACTGAATACTAATTTCATGCGCTCCAATCATTAGTGAGGTCTTGAATTCACCTTCATTTTTTTATATTTTAGAAAGCTTAGACCAATTTAGCTTAACATAATAATTTCTTCAATAAAAAAAAGTCAAGTTTCAATATTTAATGTTAAGGTCAAACTATGAATTCGAAGCCTTAGTTTTCATTCTTAAAATGCGTGTTGTTAATTTTTTTTTTGTTTAAAAAATGTAAAAAAACACAATAATCAATTTTTTTATTTGTTATATCCCTGATTACACTTAATCCCCGCGACACGTGTTTCAAGATCCTGAAGCTCGCTTTGTAACGAGTTTTTTGTTATATTTGATAGAATTCGTGCGGTCTATTGACTCAAAAGAAATATTATTTTAAAAGGAGCTTTTTCACATTTTTTAGTTGTTTATAACTGTTTTACTTTTGGCTTTAAATATCTCTAATGTTTTAAATGGAAAGTTTTATACAATTTTTACTTATTGTATTTATAAGTTGTCCGTTTTTTTTCAAAATTTAAAAACGAGCACCAAAAGTAAAACAAAATGGTGAAGATTATATATACGACATTTGAAAAAAAATTCTGCTCTACAAGATATTGTGTTATTATTTTATTTGATTACAAGCCTTCAAAGTGGAATGTCAAGTAGACGAAAGTGAGCATTTTCGACACCTTCTGTTCGCGTTCAATCGAGAGAATAAAGCTGCCAAAGCTGCTCGCGATATTTACGAAGTGTACGGTGAACATGCTATGAATAAAAGGATAGCTTGTCGATGGTTTTTGCGTTTCAAAGACGGTGATTTCGACCTGAAAGACATGGAGCATTCCGGACGACCAGTGAACTTCAATGAGGACCGCTTAAACCATATTATTCATGAAGATCCCCTCCAAACCACCGTAGAATTGGCTGATCAAATGAATTGTAGTCACATCACTGTATACCGCCATCTTAAATCAATAGGAAAAGTCCAGAAGTTCAGCGCTTGGGTTCCACATGTTTTGAGTGAAAACAACAAAAATCAACGTTCGACAATTTCTGATGGTTTGCTAGCGCGTCATCGAGCTATGCATGGCCACAAGCAACGGTTCCTTTACCGCATCATTACTGGTGATGAAAAATTGTGGCTTTATGTGAATATGAAGAAACGGAAAGAATGGGTGAGTTATGGTCGACAAGCAACGCCCAGAGCGAAACAAGGTTTGCATCCGCGCAAGACGATGATTTGCATCTGGTGGGATTGGCAAGGCGTCATCCACTACGAGATACTTGAATGCAATCAGACAGTCAACGCGGAGCTATACATTCTGCAAATGCAGCGGTTCAACACTGAGATTCAACAAAAAAGGCCGGATTGGCAATATGGTGTTATTCTGCAACACGATAACGCCCGCCCTCATATCGCCAACATTATGAAAAATGCCATTAAAACGCTTGGTTGAGAAGTCTTGCCGCACCCTCCATATCCTCCAAACCTCGCGCCGTCGGTTTCCATCTTTTTCGATCGCTTTTGAACAATTTGCGCAGCGTTTCCTTCAATAATGACGTCAAATTTTGGACATGTCTGGACGAATTCCTCAAGTCAAGACCGGGTGGTTTTTATCGCACAGGCATTGAAAAACTTGTAGAACGTTGGCGAAAAGTTGTAAATAATGAAGGAGAATACATTATTGACTAATTTGTTGTAAAATAATGAAGGAAAATACATTATTGACTAATTTATTGTAATTTTTTTTATTGTGTCCTCATGTTCTCTTCATTTGGAAAAAAAACGGACACAGCTTATATTAAAACCCAATGATTTCTTTGAAATGATAATTCGCCTAACAAAAGCAAAGTAATTTCATGTTTAGTATTCTAATATGAATTTCAACTTCCAGCTTAACGTTGGAAAAATTGTGTTTTTTCATCTGGAATTGGAGGCTTTCCCGTAGAAAATTTCTCGTATGTTCCATAAAGCATATGAATGGTTTCAGAGCCATAATTTAATTCAGTCATAGTTAGTTTCGTAAGAGTAATTATTTTTTAAGAAATCGTGTTCTCGATATTATATTTAATTGTTTTTTTTTAAGTTCTCTTGAAAGAAAACAAGTGACACGATAACAATATCTAAAAAAATGGAACATACCATCAATGTATTCCAAACCATGGACCACATAGTCAAGAGCTCTTTGTACATGGTATATTTCGTGTGAGAACACTATGAAAAAGATATATTAATGGGAATATTTTTTCTTCACCGCGTGCTCTATGCTGAGCCTCGTAGATCTCTGTCATGTCTGGAATTTGGTGCACCATCTGTCATCATTATTCCCGGTCCAGGATTTTGATCAATCCAGTATTTAAAGAAGATAATGTTAGCTCATTTATGTGATCCGTCTTCCTGTAGATATCGTCTATCGAGGCATAATTCCTCTTGCTCAGTTTGTTCCCGTGATCATCAGCTTTTAAAGATTTTTATTGTTTTTTCTAACAACATACCCAATGAATATTTTTTTCTTCGAGTTGTCGTCGAAAGTCTTAAATGAGTCGCTTAAGACATTGACGCACCTTGCGGTCCATGATATACGCAGCATCCTCCCCCAACACCCCATCTCGACAGGGAATCACGATTGAAACATCTTATCTACAAAAGAATTTAGTCTTATGCTTGTTGGCATCTGGGATTAGATATAATTCCTTTTTGTGTTTTATTAAAATATCCACCTTTAAATCTTAATAAATTTGTGTGAGATCCCATTTAAATTCTGTACTTGACAATTCTTTTTTGTTTAAGTATTAGAAAATGTATTTTTGACAAAGCATTAGAAAACGTATTTTTGATTAAGCATTACAAAATGTATTTTTGATTAAGCATTAGAAAACGTATTTTTGATTAAGCATTAGAAAATGTATTTTTGATTAAGCATTAGAAAATGTCTTTTTGTTTAAGCATTAGAAAACGTCTTTTTGATTAAGCATTACAAAATGTCTTTTTGATTAAGCATTAGAAAATGTTTTTTTGATTAAGCATTAGAAAATGTCTTTTAGATTAAACATTAGAAAATGTCTTTTAGATTAAGCATTAGAAAATGTCTTTTTGATTTAACGAAACGTGATTTGAATATCGTTTACTTTTTACTTAAAGTGGTTTTCGAAAACACTAAAAATCATATAATATACCTATAAACATTTCAATTTGGCCAGTTTATTTTTGTTACAAATGTTACTTTATTTTGTTGGCTAAGAAGATGATTGGCGTTTCAGAGACGTTGCAGCGTTCATCCTCAACACGGTTTTAAGAAAACATTTCTTAATATAATAAGAGCACCCATAAAGACATTTTGAAAATGTCTTAATTTATGATTTAGATTAAATTTTCATTAGTACTCATTTAAAAAAAATCCAGTCTAGTTTTACTGCCAAGTAATACTTTAAAGAACGGAAGCGTTATATAATAGTCTTGAAAATCTCCAAACAAACTATGATTAACATAAGTCGTCATTCCATCTTTGGTGTGTTACAAACAGCAACTCAAAAAGCATTCTATATTTCTTCAGTAACGTAGCTTGCTTTCTTGTTCTTCAACTATATTTTTTCCCAATATTTCTTCAAACCTCCTCGCTGCAGATGAAATAATTTATTGTAATTTATTTTTATCAAACACTGTTTATTCCACTTTTTTGTGACGGTATAGCCCTACCGGTTTCAAGGCTTTCACCTCATCTTCAGGAGACCGCAAACAAGACTAAATGCTCTTCGAACTGGTGCCGATATACACGCTTCAACGGTTGGAGGTTGAGGGGTGAGGGAGGCATGAGACAATTTCGGCCAAGAGCGGAGAGATTTTTGGGAAATAACTGTTCAACAGATGTTCGGATCGGTACCAGTTCGAACAGCATTTAGTATTGTTTGCGCTCCCCTGAAGATGAAGTGAAAACCTTGAAACCGGTAGGTTTATACCGTCACAAAAAAGTGGAATAAACAGTATTTGATAAAAATAAATTACAATGTCTTTAAACCTCCACAACGTTAATGCCTTAACTATAAACAACATATGAAATAATTTGGTTTGTTGAATTTTAATCTTCAAATAATTAATTTTTTGTTTGTATTTTCGTTTGTGCTCCATCAACAATTATTTTATTTTCTTTATGAAACAAACTAGTCAATAATGACGATAGTTAATATTTTTTATTAAAATGGTGTTGTACTTGTCTTCTGCTTTGTGTTGTCGTCGTGTTGCTGCTTCTCTCGAGCCTCAACTTTATCGGTGTAATTGAAGCAATCGTCTCTTTTTTGCCATCACCAGCTCTCTATGCAGCCATCTTATCATTTTGATCAATAATAATAAGTGGGTTATAATTTAAATCAAAATGTTGTCTTTCAGAAACAATCAAAAACTTATATTAAAAGATTTTTTAACAAAATAATCGATTAAATTCCTTTCCGAAATGAAACTGAAAATTTTTGATAATGTAGAAATTGAATTAAACGAAACTCTGAACAGAGTACTTATCTTATTGACAGAAAACTTTACATTAACTACAAACAACTCCGTGGCCTGGTGGTAAGACATTTGTTTACCGATCCGGAGGTTGCGGGTTCGATCCCCGCTGGAACCGAGATTTTTTTAAAATAGGATTCCAGTCTGGTTAACACTTAGGGCCTATAAAAACATCTTTCTGGTTGGTTGGAAGAGATTGCCACATGGCAATAAACTAAACAGGTTAAAAAACAACTAAATAAATTTATTTACAAAGTCACAGTGAGTGAGAGTGATATGTGAATCTTATAATTGAGTGCTAATGTCATAAATGTTAGAATTATTAAACATTATCACTCCTTATTCGTAATAGCTACTTTCTCGTTTTTATTTTTATATTTTCTTGTCCAATAGATAAGTCATCTCTTTTTAAAAAAAAAATTATTTGGCAATTGCTTTTATATGTTTTATAATCATATCAAAAAGCGATAATTGTTAAATAATATTTAAAACTTCAAAATATTATGTCAATAATTAATTAAATAAACCGGAATGTCATAAATGGTCAACATCTAATGTCATAAATGGTCGTAAAAACAACTGAGCTTATATTGTTTAATGACAAAGTTCTTAAAATATATAAATATTTCACCCAACACTTAAAATAAAATAATCAAACGATTTTCTGATTAGTTTAAAAAAATTTACTTTTGCCCTCTAAATTGTATATAATACAATGAAGAGTTTAAATAAACTAATATGATTCTTTACTCCGTTGAAACTCTTCATGCTTCGTTACTCATGTCTTCCCCCTCAAACAGCTGTGTGTCACAGACAAATTGTCTACAACCAGCTTAAGACGAGTCTTCCGGTTGTTTAGATATATTACTCGCAGCGAGGACAGTTTGGAAAGGCTTGTGGTTTCTGGGAACCAGGGGGACGCATGAGAACAAAATCTAGAGTCCAGGCTGAAAACATCTAAAATGCTCTAGGTCGAGCCTTCTCCCTCTTTTGGGAATTAATTTCGATCCAAAGGGCAACTTATTCGAGCCTAGACCTTTTGATGACCAAAGTGGCTCGATTTGCATATTTGTTACTTGAAATTTCGTGTTTATTTGTCAAAAAATAATACTTTCAATATGTTTCAATAGGTTTCCTATTTGAAAATAACGTTGAATCGTTTCATCCAGTTATTTACACTATTCCTCGTAACTCTCTGGTTTGGTATGTTGATAGAGATTGCCATTAGGTGAAAAAACTTACCTTAGTGCACTGATTACAATTTTTTTCTGTGATGGCAATTCTTAGATGATAGAAACATTGGTGCGCCTGGCAGCCCATGAGGTACGGAACATCGTCACCGTCTCCACCACCATATGTTAAATGTATCTATCATGTTTTTTTCTCCTTCTCTCATCGTCCATATTTCCATTACATAAGTGCTATTAAGAATACGAGAGACCTAACCAGACGAATTTTGATTATTTGGAGTATAGCCTGGTTAACTCGTATATTTATCAGACTTATAGTTAAAAGTAAAATGCAAAAAAATCCGAATTTATTTTTATTAAAAAAAAACAAGAATTGACTTTGGATGTCAGAAACAAAGTAAGGGTAAAGTTTTTTGGATTAAGATTTGAATAGAATGTATAATAATGTTGGTTGGGCGTCGTCTCGTGTCGGCCGGCCGAAGTTAAGGGATACCGTCATGTAAAGACCGGGTAATGCCAGTAATCTGCATAACCGCCACGCTTGCGGCGGGAAAATATTTCCATGACCACGAAATTTCGCATTGACCTCATACTTGACCCAAAAACGGACCTCGGAGGAAATTCTGCGGCATTTTGGAGAAAGCGTGGCTCGAGTATTAGCATAGGATATGGGGGGTTGTTATGAACAGTCGGTTTCACGGGACATTCAAAAACATACCCTTCTGAGCCCTCATAGCCCCACCCCATCCCTGCACTCGAGAAACTTAACATTTTGAAGCCGAATTTTCTACGAAGATATTTCACAATTTGACTCGTCATTATTTCCTCAAATGGGACGAATAACCTTTTTTTACCACTTTTATAACGGTGCCAAAAAATAAAATATCACACTTGAGAAAACGGTTGGTAAAAATATATATACCAGCACTGTTTTTTTTAAATAGTATATAACTAAGTTACTGTTGCGTCACCAATAAAAGTTTTAACTCCAACTTTCTCCTCACTTATGTAAACGACAAAACACAGAAACTTAAAACTTTTTATTAAATGACCCCTGACCCAAATTCGGGTATTCCCAGCCAGTGAGTTATTTATATTGAGAACACATTGTATATACTACAGGAATGACAGTAAGCTCTCGCTATTAAAATTACGAATAATGCCACGAATAATGCCACAATTAGGATACAAATGTAACATCTTCATTTCATTACAAACTGTATACTTTCTTAACACTCAAATGGAAGAATAAATGTTTGTAAAATACTTACACGATTGGTTAACACCAAGTTATTTGTCCAATTTAGATCTTCATTAAAGATCGGGTACAGATCATTTAGTGAGTATTCGAACAATACATCATTTAACGTTTCTTCTTAAAGACGTTAATCGCATACGCATGAATTTCTATCTTTGATCTTTGTCAAACATATCTTTATGGAAGAATGTTCAAACGTATCCGATTTATCACAGATAATAAATACTTGTTTAGGGATACAGTTTATAGCTCTGAATACCCCGCACCTTAAAAAGTAAAAACATTATCAATATGTATATTTTTAAACAGTTTTCAAATTATCTCCACTTATCACACGTCAAGAAAAGTTTTGATAAATATTTCGCATTCGCAAGTTATGAAGTGATTCATGGTCGCTCGAGTCAAGTTTTAGGAGAATTATTTGTCGTGTAATGATTTTTAGGTGGTAGCTAAGTAATGTCACAAAGATTTCACATTCGACAGTTATGAAATGATTCATGGTCACTCAAGTAATGTTTATGGAGAATAATTTGCTCGTATAGAGACTTTAAGGCGGTAGCTAAGTCATGTCAAAAATATTTCACATTTGCAATTTAAAAAGTGATTCATGATCCTTTGAGTAAAGTTTATGGAGAATAATTAACTTGTATGGAAATTTTTAGGCGGTAGCTAAGTCATATTAAAAATATTTCACATTCGCTATTTAAAAGGGGATAAATGGTCATTTGAGTAAAGTTTATGTATAATAATTAACTAGTATAGTGACTCTTAGGCGGTAGCTAAGTCATGTCAAAAATATTTCACATGCACGAGTAAGAAAAGCTGTTCACGATAAATCGATAAGGTCTATAGAGAGTAATTTGCTCGTGTGAAGACTTTTAGAAGGGAGCTAAGTCATATCAAAAATGTTTTACATGCGCGAGTAATAAAGTGGTTCACGACGAATTGGTAAGATCTATAGAGAGTAATTTGCTCGTGTGGAGACTTTTAGGAAGTAAACATATCACATAAAAAAACGTTGAACTTTTGCCTATTTATAAATATAAAGTAGCCTGCAAAAGCTCAAGCTGGTGTTAATTAAAATTGCTTTCAATAAAAACAGTAGTGCATGTAGCGATGATAACAATACACAAATACATAGCTGTTTCTTTATCTTGGGAACATTTAATCATGGAGGGTTTACATGGATAAGAAAATACAACACCGACTAAGAAATATAAGACACGCTTACGGAGGACTACGGAAAAGGTTGTTTGGCAATCAAAACTAACAAAAACAAACTAGAATAAAGTATATATAGCGGTTGTTTTATCATTGTGATGTATGGGTGTAAAACATGTACCATCTATATAACACAATTCAAAACGTTGGAAAAGTTTCATCAAAGACATTAACGTCGTGTCTCCAAAATTACATGTTAATCTCCGCTGAACTTAAGTTAGGGAAAAGGAACCAGGGTGGTCCCAAAAGTAGGTATACGTAGGTACAGTCTTACGCCATGTAGTATATTCGTACATACCCACAAAAGTTTTCCAGTCACAAAAGAATGCGACCAGGGCAAGGTAAAAAAAGTACAAAAAGCAAAAGAAATACCTTCGAGTCTCTAGATGTCACCTGAAACAGCGTGCCTACACTGCGGAACAGTGTACGGATCCAGGATTAAAGTTTAAACCACATCAGAGTGCACGAGATAAAGCGGCAATCATATTCGTCTGCGAAGGATCGCCCTAATAACTAAGTGATGTTATGTCCAATATCAGCATCCAAATAAATGTTCACATAATTCATATATTATATATATTTTGATGGATTTTTTATATTCATTTAAAAAACGGAGTAAAACTTTTTGGTCAGCTCTAGCACAATAATTATGTAACCGTACAAAGCGCAAATTAAATTATGTCTGTTTAAAACAAATTTTAATTTGTAAGGTATTTCGTTATTTTCAATAGTCATAAAGAATGTAGTTAACCATTTTGAAACATTATTAACTTCGATACTTCATTTTCGTCCAAAACTGGAATTATACTGTGACCATGATGATATGCTGAAGCTTCCAAAACGTATATCGACGATAATATGTTATATAGTTGATTTAATCTATCAACTCCTTGTTGGTTCAGTTATTTTGGGTAAGAATAGTTTCTTCTGTATCCCTTGAAACGGGTATGTAACGTGACCAAGTATTCAAAATTATCAATAAATGTGGAAAACAGGTAAAGGGATGACTCTCGTAAATTTGGGTGCGATCTAAGCTTAACGGTGATGAGGTAAACGAAGAGGATCAAATGGGTTATGAAAGGGATGGTGAATACCTCAATACTGAGTAATCGTTCAAATTTAAGCACAATGTGCCCTTATCTTTGCAGTATAAACTCCACTATAAAATAAATTGATCAATAGATAAATTCAATTTCAATATAGAAAAATCAGATTAACCATATATTCTATATTAGTTATTCAAGGAACATGATTAACCACCACACAAAAACCAGAAGCTTACGAAATACGGTGGTATCGAGAATGCTTAGGGTCTTATGGGTTGGCGAAGTCCGTTATAATATATTTATATTTAATGACCACAGCTTTCACAATGTTCATTTGTTTATTGCAAAAAATATACATAAAAAAAATTCAAATGAAAACAACAATCGATCAAATTAAAACACATAATGTAACAACACAAAAGTAAAAAACTTGAACACACAATTAAATCGGAAAAATATTTATGTATATACAAAACAGAAAAATATATGACAAAGAATCATAAAAAAAATACTACAATTGTGCTTTCAAATTTAAAAATTATTTTTAATTCATAATGTTTAATTTTAAATTAAAATAAACATAAAACTGCTAATCGGGAAGCATGTTCTCAGATGACGAAAAGGTGGAACGAGATACAAAACGGCGAGTTGGAACCGAAAACAAAATCAACGAGGCACCAAAAGATATATTCAAACAAAGTATAGGAGTGAAGCGTGGGCGTTAAAATCTATTTAATAAAATAAGAATATTCCTTATTTCAGCATCCCCCTCGAGCAATTGAATATACAAGTATATTCATTTTGTTCCCCAATCTATGCCATCGCGTGAGGGGTAAGAAAAATCCGTAATTTGTTGCCAATCCAATAAAAATCCACGAGCCCCTTCCTTGAAGACCCCGTTAATATGGAATAATCTGACTGGAATACTGAGAGATATCTTTGATACGAGTTCTTCACAGACAATTTTATTGTTTACCATAGAGTTTTCATAGAAAAATCACATCAAACATTACCCGCTTATCCGAAAGAGGGGTTATTTTCCGTGACATGCGAATGGGTCCATAATCACTGTCTGCTATTTCAATGGCCATTTTAAAAGTCGTGAACCTAAAAACATGACACACAACTGAAGAGAATTCTAATATACTGCGAACAAGGGACCTATATAATGTCATTAAAACTTTCACACTGGCACACATTGTACGAGTATATGTTATAATAAAACCGAGCATTCGATGGCTTTTGGCGGCACATCGGATATGAATAAAAATAGAGATGCATAATCCTCCATCAAAACGAGATAGTTAGAGAAGTTAAGACATATAATACGAGGAGAAAAATAAAACATCATTCAAATGATATTGCAAGAGAAAACTCAGGACAGAAGAAATGCGGAAAAAAGATGCATCCCTTCGTTGAAGAGCTTACCGGAATGGTTTCATTGTGGTATTTATTTGTTCAGAGCTGCATACTAAAAAGTCAAAATAGTCATAATGATCGCCGATCTCCGAAAAGGAGAGAAACTTTAAATATGGAGAATAAATCCACTAGGTGTTACTGGATACAACGAAAATGTTATATTCAATAAAAGAGTAAACGTCAACGGTGCTCACCCTATTGCGTAATATCACGAGCATGGGAGTAAATTGGATATGTGTCCGTTTATAGTTACTATAATAGAGTACTCGCCAACGGTGCTCTCCCTATTGCGTAATATCACGAGCATAGGAAAAAATCGGATATGTATCCGTTTACAGTTACAATAATAGAGTAATCACCAACGGTGCTCACCCTATTGCGTAATATCAAGAGCATAGAAGCAAATCGGATATGTGTCCGTTTACAGTTACAATAATAGAGTACTCGCCAACGGTGCTCACCCTATTGCGTAATATCACGAGCATAAGAAAAAATCGGATGTGTGTCCTTTTACAGTTACAATAATAGAGTACTCACCAACGGTGATCACCCTATTGCGTAATATCACGAGCATAAAAAAACGGATATGTGTCCGTTTACAGTTACAATAAAAGAGTGCTCACCAACGGTGCTCACCCTATTGCGTAATATCACGAGCATAAAAAAAATCGGATATGTGTCCGTTTACAGTTACAATAAAAGAGTGCTCACAAACGGTGCTCACCCTATTGCGTAATATCAAGAGCATAGGAGCAAATCGGATATATGTCCTTTAAGATATACCTAAAATATAGGTTGTTTTTACCTTCAGAAAAAATCTATTTCTGAGACACCAAGAGATCTGAAAATCTGAGTTTTTATAATGCATTACACAAATGGTGACATAAGTGGACTTCGAAAACTATAAATTACACTTTATCATTCAAAGGTCACCTTTCTTTTAATTAATTAGGATTGTTAAGTATAAAAATTACTTATCCTAAACGTACAATGAAACCTTAAAAACATCGTTTTAATAATTGAACGGTTTATGAGAGCATTCATAAAAAATAAATTGCTCGTTTATTACTATTGTAGAAACTAAAGTATGAAAAAATGCTGCACTTAAACTTTCGTCTAATGCAAAAGACATTAAACTAGACAATTATGATTTTATTTCAACATAAATTATAATTTAAAAGTGCCGTTAAATGGTTGAAAATTACAGTAAGAGGAGTTAAAAGTTATACGAGAGAGCGTTAAAGAATAATTTATATTTTTAGGATTCTATACAAGAAGTAAAAAATATGCAATAAGAGTATTGTAGTAGTTTATCAGATGATTAGATTAAACATATTTCAATATTAAGAAAAAATACACTTTTTTAAGGAAATACAGATTTTTTATTTGCAACATATTGAAGGCAATAAAAAGTTCATTGTATTAAGATTAATTTTTCTATCAAATCATGTATACACCTTGATAACAGTCATCTATGGAGCATTCATGCAAATTATATATCAACTGTAATAATATAACAGTGCCATCTATGAAGTGTGGTGATTTTTACGTACTTTAATGTGGTCAACTATTTTTTGTAAGTTGTATGTATCATTTATTAGAACACAACTATAAAAATAGACTACATTAGTAAAACAAATTTTTACTACCATCTACGAAGTGTAATGAAATGAATGTTCTAAATGCATTAGAATATTATTTTTAAGCTGTATCTTAATGTGTTTAATTGGTAGCAGCGTAATAAAAAAACAGATCTTACTACAGTTGAAAAGGGTTTATAATCACCATATATGAAGTATGATGAAATTATTCACTATATGCGTTAGAATATTTTTTGTAAGCTGTGTATAAATTCATTACTTTGTTAATAGCCCAATCATACACAGAAATGTCAGTACAAAAGAGTATTGAAATTAATGTACTATAAACGTAAGAATATTCTTTGTAAGCTGTGTATGAGTTTAATATACAATAATATATTGCTAAAAGTTCCATTGTAAAAATAGAATTTAAAACAATATTGATATAATTATTAGAGCAATAACCATTTTCTAGATTTACAAACGATAATACGACAAACACAAAACGAGATTTTTTCTACATACAAAATAAACAAGTCTTTTGTAAAGGAACTAAAAAGCATTAGTGGAAAAAAAACAAAGAAAGATCTGTGTAAAACTACTCGAGGCGTGGGAGGCAGACTCGGGAGTTGATCATGGAGCCCCCGGGGTGGGATTTAAGCTTCGTTGCAATTGTCTGAAGTCTTGAACTGTAGAAAATGGCTCAAGTTTTAGTTGAAAGTGTTTCTTTTCTCGAATTTACCGAGATTTGTGGATTGCAAGGAGAAATTCAATGGAAATTCTCCTCGCCGACAAAATGCCGAGCATTCTTTAAACTCTGTCTGTTACTAATCCTGTTTCTCATTAAGTATTATTAAAGATTTTAGAGGAAATTTAATCTGGCGGTTATATTTGATACTTTTGTACCATCGAAGAGATCGAAAAAGTTTTCATATTAATTTTTCAGCCTTGTCTTGAACGATTTCAACAATTAAGACAGAATTCTATATTTATTGATTTAGATTAAAAAGGAAGATATTTAATTGTGTATTTAAAATTTGACTTAAAAGTATGGAACAGACTACAAAGTTCTAAACATGTATTTTACGAGTAAATGCTAATTGGTTAACTTGACAATCAAAAGGAAATAAAATAAATGGTTCTAATTTAAAAATACCTTTCTGAAAAGTTGTTTGATTCTTTTAAGATGAGGATCTACAAACATATTATAGGAATAATAATAATAAGAAGAAGAAGAAAATGACAATTTATGGAGCACCGTTTAGAGAGCAAACCTAGGTTTTATAAACTTTAAACTGAAAATCATTAAAACGAATTTTGACTAGAGCATGTTGTTGAAATCGATAAGTCTTACAACCTTGTCAGATAGAAGAAAAATATTTACCTCATAACATTATTTAAGATTATCAGCTCACATTTTAATAGTCCTAAACTAACTCGACTTGCCAGGTTATAGGTTTCTTATAGGCCTATAAATGTATATTTCCAATTATAAATAATTATTTGCATAGCCAGACTAAATAAATGGAGCAGTCAGTATGAACATTATGTTGACTTCCATATGACTTTACTGCTTGCAATAGTAAAGTAAAGAAATTGTTCTTGCCGGCATGAATAAAATATATGTTTTCTTATGTTGGGCTCATGTTACACGGACAGGTTTGCCTTTTTTTATATAGTTTAGCACTGTTTACATATTAAAATAGACTTTTTTGTTATTTTTTGTATGACTTATGTACTCTAACCGTTAAAATGAGTAATAAATTCCGTCCTTTCTTTGAAGATTGGGGATCATCATGACTATCTTGACTTTTGAGGCGGCATGGCAGCTCTGAATAAAGACATGGCACCACAATAAAACTACTCCTGTAAGTTTTCCAATCAAGACATGCGTCTTCTTCTTGGATTTCTTATACCTTGAATTTTCCCATGTATCTAAGATAAAATATTTTATACTTTCCTCCTCGCATCATACACGTATGCCCAAAGTACTTGAATTTTACTCATTTGGTGATACATAATAAATCTTTATATTTATTCAACCGTTTTAAATTGTCATAATTACAGACTTGACCAACCCATGAGACTCAGCAGTCCACAATAGGATCACATTTCCAAAACTTCAATGTAGTTTGTTTGTGGTGGCCTGAATAAGGTGTCATGCTTCAACACTAATTATAACTTAGACAGATTGTCATATGACAATATCTTTCATTCAACTATAGATTTATTTAACATACCTCAAATGAAAATGAGACAGGAATCCTTTAAATAAATCTGAATTCGAACGAGAGTCGAACCTACCACCTCAAGTTGAAAAACAGGTATCTTACCGAATCGGTCACGGAGTAGCGAGTATCAGCTTAATATGATATATTAATTTACACTCTTACGGTTTTGTTTTAAAAAATTTACTCTAAAATAAAAATCAAATTTTCTTTATGGTTTTATTAGTCTTTGGTCTACTTACTCCACGTACATTATGTATCAAATGCCTAACATATCTAAAGTAAACCTAATCTAGAAATCTAATTTCCGAAATGTGAAACTCTTGTCAAACTAAGAAAAAAAACAAAAAGAACTGCCGCGGGTCGTCTGAGAAAAAAAAAAAAAAAAAAAGATGAATGAAATGTTTCCTTCGGAATTTTTTAAATCACTTCTATAACATTATAAGCAAACAGAAGTCTCTTCCACAGTGTTTTATTGAAATATCTACCCAAAGACTCCTCCGCAGCTCGGGGACCGTAGCCCGAAAAAGGAAATATAACTAAACCAATAAACGAAATTGCGGAGATTCCCTTCCGACCTCGGCAACAATGGTATCTAAGTATGGTTGGGGAATGTCTCCCGGAATTCCTTTCATTTTCTATCCCCCGTATCAAAAGCTCGCATGTCCGCTTGCAAAGCTCATATTTGACTTACAACATTGAAGAAAGATATTTGCCAAATATTTACACAGCGTGCTCCAGCGGTTTCAAAATAGTACGCCGGCCGCTTGACGCGAGAATTTACACCCTTCCGAGGGTCCTCGATAAACAGTTAAATATCTTTTGTATTTATCACATCGTAAATTTTACTCAATTGCTTTGTACTGAAAAGTCGTTAGCGTACATTTTAGCAAATTTGGGATATTTTAAATTCTATATTTATTCCTGAGTCTTTCCCTTGACCTTGAATGTCTAATGCAACTAAACCATTGTCCTTCGAGACTGCTATTCCTGTAAAGCCTTACACCGCCTTATGAACAGTTTAAATAGAGATTATTCACACCAAGATTCCAAGATTCCCGTTGGGACATGAATAAAAAAAATATATATATTTCAGTCTACTTTACAACATTTATTCATACAAAATGGGCAGCCCCTATCATACCGCTGGGATACTAGTTGGCTCACAATTGACCCAATGAGCACCTGAAAGACTGCGGTTTAATGGAATTCATAGGATAATAAAATAATTAAACGAAAGCTTTTTATTAGAAAGAGGCTTAATCTCACAGACACTATTAAAACGTGATCTCCGTGGCCTAGTAAGTGATTTTTTTTACTTCCAAGGTAGAGGATTCGAGTTTGATTCGTGATGGAACTTAATGCAAAAGGCCGTGCATATTTTACCTGAAACATTTTGTGTTTGTATTTAAGAAACTGTTTTTCATAATCGTGGGTTCGAACCCCAAATGAAAGCACCCTTAATATGAGTCTGCTCTCTTAACGATGCCGTATAAATTGTCATTTTATCCACGATGATATATATTTTTTTAATGTTTTTTTTTTTAAATAACTCTCTCATTGCATACATTAATAAAAGTTTTTATATAATACTTTTTATTTCATTTAAGACAGGTAGCATAAATGGTATTAATATCTATATCAAAGTTACTGTCATATTTACATTTAAAAAAAGCAATGAACCATCAAATATAAACAACAAAAATAATAAAGAAAGGCGATAATGAATAATTGGGATTAGAACGATATTTATTCTTCAGTTTTTAGAAAATACACGGAACTCAAAAATTTCAAATGTTGACAATCTCTGGTTTGTCGGAGTTTTAATAACAGACGACTCAAATGACAACGAATACAACTAGAAATACAAAATGGATTAGACCTAGAGTATCTAATGTATTTCTTTTTGTTGAAAGTATTTTGATTAGGATTCCTAAAATACTAGAAGTAGGGGGAACAAACGAGTAACGAAGATTGACAAAATAGCTTTTAACATGAACAAGGGTTGGTACAGAGAGAACATGAAAAATAAGATGGATCCAAGTCAATGAAGTTTTACAATAAGGAAATGCAAGACGTGAGAGATTATGAAAACATTAAATAACAAAGCTTAAAGTGTGGACCTTATTAATAATATCTAGCTCTTATTTATTTTTGCGTACTCCAACAAGAAATCAGCGTAATGTTTGTACGTATGTATTTCCTTCTTCAACTCTCCTGTATATTTAACGAGCATAGGTTCTCATAGAAGTTGCAAAAAAATGGTATTTACAAACCACTGGCACACGTTTTTCAGCCCCGATATAAACATTATTTCAAGATCTCGAGTTCTTTCAATTATTCTTCGAGTATTTTAGAATGATGCTGTGTGAGATATATTTTGTAAAACATTACAAGGAGTTCTGTCTCAAAAAGAAAGTATTCGCTCTACCAAAACTAGCGATCACTTTAGAAACTGAAGCAGCAACAAGGATATATTGCTTTTTCCGTTTCATTTGCAGAAAAAAATAAGTCAAGATATTCTTCTTCTAATAAGTAGACTTTTGTATTCTATATTTTCTTAGTATTACTATACGACCTTCTATCCTTTGTTAGTATCACTATACGACCTTCTATCCTTTGTTAGTATCACTATACGACCTTCTATTCTTTCTTAGTATCACTATCATCAGTCTCACTATATTTTTCAAGTATCACTATGCGACCAATAATACAAGAAGCCTTTTTTGTGGTAAGCATAAAGTCAGTTTTATTATTTAATAAACTCCATACATCTCGTTTACTTCCACACACGAGAGACGCAGCATACGTCAATAAGCTGATTTTTTAATCTGTCACTTTACGTTATAATGACAATTAACTGGAAAACCTGAAGTTTTAAAATAAAAATTAGGCCAGACCCGTAGTTGCGCAACTGATAATAGAGAAAGGTGTAATTGGCATTACCAAGAGAGATATAAGAAGGAAAACTTGAGTTCATTTGATGAACAAAGCTTAGGGATATAGTGGTTCGATTGAAATGGTTCCTGTGACAATGCAATAGTAATATTACGATACGATAATCCTTTCCCTCTTGATCGAGTATGATTGTCAGACATCTTGAAGATGAGAGATTTATTGGCTTATTGTGTGAAAACTGTTGCACTTTAACATGTATAGTCTAGCAAGTATGGCTAAACTTCGACCCGTGGATCATCTTCGGCCTTCGAGGTCCATTTACATGACCCACTTAGGCATACACCGTCATATCACATGGCATAAACTTCATTAGTGAAATCTAGTAATGCAGTGGGCAAAATTCCTTTCTTAGCACATGTTCCTTCGTTCCTTTTATTCTTCTTTGCATCAATACGTCAAAAACAAGTATGCAGTCTGATACGAAAAAATTAATGGATGATACAAAGCAGTTTTATTTTTCTCACTGATTATTTGTAAAGTAATTCCAATTGATTTATACAATAATAATTAGACACGTGATTATTGATTATGAATAAATGTATCAATCGTTACAAGACGATTGACAGATCCAATCTACTGCATTTTCTCGTGAAACAGATTCCATATAGCGTCATTTTTGTACTACTCAATAGCACATCTAAAATCTTACAAAAATGACTGGCTTTAAGGCATATTATAAGACCGAGGTAACACCAGTAGACAAGTACTGTCACACAATGATTTCATGACAGCTGAAGACAAAAAGACGTCCCAAAATCAGGTAGTTTGTTTGACCTAATCTTGGATTTCGATGGCGTGTGCTATTAAAAAACGACCAGAATTGGAAAGAAATGAAGATGTCATGAAAGAACCTTTGAATAGTAGACAGATTACGGTTAAAGGTAAAAGAAGTAACCAAGTCAATAATTTCCTAAGGGATCTTCACTTATACTTACATACATCGATCCATCTTCAGACCAATTGACCACTTCGATCTGGTGAGGCCAAAAGGGCAGTTTTGCTGCAATCGATGTTTTCTGTAAAGGCAAGTAGCTACGATGTTTGCTCTCAAAGTTTTAAGCCGCTTGACAAGTATATTTACAGAACTGCAAGTCATTTTCCTTCTCCTTTGACGTCGGGCCTTAAGTCTGTCACCGTTAGAAGATTCCTTTTTGGCAGTTATTTTTAGTCACTGCGTGACATCGCGCTCATTAAAATAAAAAGATTTCGATATTCTGGTGTAAATCGTGCTGGATGGGGACTTATTTTGTCCCCCATAGCAGTGGGGGTGGAGTGAACAAAACTGAAATGAAGGCAATAGAGACGATGACATCCAAGAATGGTCCTTTTTTAATTCGAGTTATTTTTATTCCTTCTTTACCCTCGTGCATCTGAACCAGTCCCTAATCAGCATGTTTCATGCTGTCCATCCAGCTGTACTTATTCGAAACTTAAAAGTTTACTTCCTAAGTCTGTGTTCTGTTAGTTGTTTTATTTATCTCACTCAAAGACACAAAAAGTTGAGAAGTGTGCCATTTACAAAATTTCTACAGAGAATTTAATAAAGTTGGCAAAATGCTGCCAGTGACATTCTCATGCTACTCCCCCCCGAGTTCAACTATCAAACACGCGTTTACTTGAGAAAACTTGAACTAATTATTTGTATTTGTTACAAATAACTGACACAGCTTGACTTGCTTAATGTATCATTTTAATTACAGTTATTTAATTCGGTCCTTAGAACTTAGAAGTTAAATATTAGGACCTAAAATAAAAAAATGTTTATGATGACACAAAATGCAGTATCCGTCAATTATAATGTTACCAAATGTTCGGAGAATGTACACTATTTATATTGATTGTAGACATTCACTAAATTAATCAGTGAATATATACTACAGTATTATCTGTTTTTATTCACATATGAAAATGGCCTGGTGGTAAAACACTTGTCTGCCGATCCGGAGGTTGCGGGTTCGATCCCCGCTGGAACCCAGATTTTTTTTAAATAGGATTCCAGTCTGGTGTACACTTAGGGCATATAAAAACATCTTTCTGGTTGGTTGGAAGAGATTGCTACATGGCAATAAACTCGCCATGTTTAAAAAAAAAAAAAAAGTGCACCTCCACTGCTTGTCGTTATCGAATGATCAAGGATATGAACATCCATGCGAGGCTACGTTTCTTGCACTATGAAATGTAAGTCTCCAAAGTGTATATGCTAGAAGAGAGGTATGCCATATACGAGTATATTTGACTTGCCGTAATAAAAACGACAATTAAAAGTTGTTTTCTATCGTTTTGTTTTAAAAAGAATTCTAATAAAGCTAAAAGAATTACTAACAGTATTAATCACTAGTGAAAATGAACGTTTTATTTCAGACAAACAATCTTTTCTGCATTCATTGATTACATTGCTGATGTCTATTTTCACTAAAAATAGTTTATGTTCACTGTAAAATATATTTTCATTGTAACATACCGAATAATGGGTATCATAACCTTATTGACAGCTGCCCGTGAGTGATGTTCTGTTATTTGTCCAAACTTTTGCCGAGGATTTTTCTACTATCATCAAAATACCCTCATAAGGTATTATTTCATCCTTATAAGCCCTACCTTTCCTGGAATTAGGTATACGGTGTTTTATAAATAATAAATAATAATTAAACGTCCTCGAAGAACTCGATGTTCATCAATTTTAACGTTTAATATTAAATGTGGAAGTTATTTCAAGTAAGGACATACAAAACACAGTCAATGGGTTACTAAAACATGTATACACGAACCAAACAGTATCAAAACTAGCTAAAAGAATAGTCCACAATAGTACTATAGTACCATTTTTTTTAAGAATAGTTATGACCGAAGTCGTATGTATCCTTATATCCTCGAATACTTAGCAGAAAAATGCCTGTATCATTCGAGGGGGGGTGAGCACAGCGCGAGGTTCAAACCAGCGATCTTCCGCACGAAAGTCCAGTGCGTTATCACGCCACCATACACATCTCAATACAAATTCGTTTAATATTTTTCTCCTGTGTGTCTATTTTGTTCCTCTGCAGGCAATATGTTTTGGGGTGTATTGTTTTAAGTGAAACATGAACATAGAACACACTGATAGGAATCGAATAAATTATGCAATAAAATGTAAGCACTGAGAATAATACATGGAGTGACAATGTATGACAGTAACATAATGAAGTGATTAGAAGTGAATATTTAAACTAATGTACTATATTAAATACGTCATCGCATGTGTAGGCAATACTACCGCGCACATGAAAAGATAACACTAGCATACATCTAGCGCTTGTAAAGTATTGTTACTAGACAAACTCTTTTACAAGACTAGCACCCTTTTATTTTATTTTCGGGTTTCATCGGAAATCGAACCCGATATATCCAAGAGGATGTAAGCTTTTTACCGATTAAGTCACGGAGGTTATAATTAAGCTTATTAAAACTAATTACCCTTTTAAAAAACCTCTAGGGATAAAATCATCTGGTTACTAGTAAAAATGGTTAGTACAAAATTTCAAATAATCTGATTTTTTGTAACATATCATTATGACCAATATCGATACACTGTAAAAATATTTTATTTATATTTTACGTCAAAGCTATATTATCACAATTAATAAAACACAATCGAGAAATATGTTAGTACTCAAATGCAGATAAATTGGAAGAAATTTCAGGTAGGAAATTTGACGACGTGTCGTGAGATGCACGACTTAAAACTGAGGGTTTTAAGTTCGATTCCCAATAGTACTCAAAAGAAATTAAAAAAACAGTTTGGTCAAAGAGTTCATCTGGTAACATAATTTACCGAGTATGGTACGTACGAGAGCGTTGTTATTTCTCTACGCACGTTTCTTTGTATACAGTACAACCGGGCGGTTGTATTGCCACGTAGCAATCTCTTCCAACCAACCAGAAAGATATTATAGAGGCCTTAAGTGAAAACTACACTCAAATCCTGTAAAATTATCTAGGCTCCAGCGGGATTCGAACGCGCAATCTCCAGGCTGAAAGACAGGCGGCGTACCAACTATGCCACAGAGGTCGTATTTGTAACACATACAATGATGATCTACGAGTTCCATACCTACTCCAGAGGTTCTAAAACCGAAGGCTTGATTACTGGGACCGGAAATAATATTATATTATCTTCCTTTCACGTACATTTTAATATGACTGAATTAAAAATTCTAGATATCTTGAAAGATATAACAGAAAAGAAGCAAAAATATTTGAAATATTTCAAGAACACTAAAATATTGGGTTCCCATTTGTGCCAGAATCCCGACGAAGTGTTATTTAAACGTAAATTTAATTATTGGTAACATCGTTATCTGGGGGCACTTTAATCTCTTCTTAGCCTTGTATAAGGTCAAAATCTTTTATAAATAGTTCATTCCGCCCTCTAGGGACGTGACAAAGTGATTACTTGATCCTTTAATACGATTTTATTTAAGCTCCGTTTATACATTTATTATTTTGTTTCCGGGTGAGCTTGAACCTTTTCAGACCCCGAGTCACCGCTAGATATAATATGTTTTATAGAAAGTAATCAAGTATTTCTCGGATAGATACCAGAAGTACGAATTTATCTTAATTAAAAGGTTACTTTAGCTACTTCAGCTCACTGTTTCAGTAATTGTTTTAGTGACCCAAATTAGTTGAATAGTTTTACACGCTTCATTTTTAAAGTGAAACAAAATATGTCGTTTTTTTCAGCCCTTGATACGTTTTACTCCTCTAGTGGTTATTTTCTTAAGAAAAAAAAATGATTTCTATTTATAATAACATCATTTTGAGAACAAAACTTCAAAATTCAGTGGTATTGAATAATTAACTGAATGTTCTGAAAAATGTATTGATTTACTGGGTGAGTAAATTGATTTAATTTATTTTATTATAACAACTTTATCTTAAAACCTTTGGATCTTACAATATGTAATCACTGAAGATTATACAATAAATATGTTATGTCTAAAAGTAAAATAAGATAAGTATGTTTTTTAAAGAAATTCAACATTCAAACGGTACTTTCTTTCTGTAAAAGGAAAAATAAGTAAATAAAAACTTATTTTATATTTTTGTGTTCACCACAGGTTTATTTTTTGGTTTACAACCGGTTTCGAAGACCACCGTCTTCATCGTTAGGCGAAGATAAACTAAATTGCTAAAAATAAATTTCCTGTACAAGTGTTAATAATATAAGAGGAATGAGGTAGGGGGATAAAAGTGCGGAGAGATGTGATACAATGGTAAATGGGGCGAGGAAAAATGAAAGTGAATCTTTAGGGCAGGTAAAATCTGGATATCCAGGGGGGGGTGTGGATTTTAAATAAGAAAATTGGTTTGGTTGTTGATGATATTTAAACTTAATTTTACACTTTTTTTAATCTCAAGAATTTCCAAATTGTCAAGCTGTAATCCCCCTCGGCGTATGTGTAGAATCCGCAAACCACGATTGATATCGAACGAATGGTTATTTTCAATTAGGTGGTTAGCGAACTCTGAAAAATTATTGTTGTTCAGGCATCTTAAATTTTCCTTAACTCGTTTTTCAAAATTTCTTTTCGTCTTGCCAATATAATAATATGAACAATCATTGCATTGTAATTTGTAAACTCCGGATTGAGTTAGTTTACTTTCCGTGTCTCTATTGTTCATAATTTTATTTATTATTTATTGGACGTATAAAATACTGATTGGATATCTTTACGTATTGTTTTGGACATCGTTTGGGCCAAATTCATTAATTCTCTTACAGTGCGTTTGCATCGATTGAGGAAAAAGCACATCGATGCAATGGATATATTTAATATTGATGTATAAATATTAAAGGCAAATTAACTTAACATTTTTCTCTTCTATATGTAGACAATATTTCTTATGCAGTTTATTGTTTTTAATTATAAATTTTCATTTACAATACATGCTAAGCCCAATTACATTGGAATTTTCAATGACAAAAAAATGTTAACGTATTTTCAAAAAAATATTCACAAGTCGCTTAAATAAGTTGTCGAGTGCTTCCTAACATCCCCAGCATTAAAAGAAAATATTCTTTATTTTTTATAATTTAATATGAAATATGTTTATCGATAGCATATACTAATTGGTTCTCCTTTTTTTCTTGTGTTTTATTAGAAATATTCTTATTTTATTTAATAATAAATATGTAACGTTGAGGCTTTCACATTAATATGTGAAAGCCTCAACAGTGCATATATATTTTTCCGTATGGCACCCTTTAATGTATCTGAATTAGTGTTTCAGATACATTCAAGAGCGTGGGTGGGAGACAATTATGTTTTTGGCCCCAGTAACTGAGCTTTCAGGTTTAGAACTCATGGAGTAGACACGAAACTCGCGGTTCGTAATGTAACGTGTTTGTAACACTATCGCTCAGCACGTGCGAGTGTTATTACCAGACGAACTCAAACTGACACCCAATTTTTTTTTATAAATCCCCGGGTGGAATTAAAATCTTACCACTAGGCTACGGTGTATATATTGAAAAATAAAGAAATAAAACATGCAGTGAGGGAGGAAGAGAGAAAACCAGGAAATGATGTATAGGGCATTAAACGATTCCATTCTTGATTTGATACATATTATATATGTAAATAGATTTTTCATCAGCTAAATTCCGGCAGCAGTTGGACATAAAAATGTAAATCATGAAACCACCTCACATCCCCGCTCGGCAAATACCGAAAAATAACTGACATATTATTGACATTCGAAATCAAATTTCCATTTATCTCTACTAGGGATGTCCCACGGGGCAAACTTTCTGTATCGATGTTACAAGATGAAAGCTTTGCTCGCCCTTTTTCCATTAAAAATAAATATAAAATATCCTGTCAGCGATAAGACGAGTGCAAGACAGAGGAGGTTCGTTTTATTTTACATTTTGATCGACATTTTTGTTAGTTATTTTAACATTTTGAAAGCTTTGTGTGCATATATAATACATACGACAATGAAATTGTATTCATATATGTTCCTATAAAGTACAGTAATCCTCCGTTATATGCGGTTTTACTTATCTTCGGTTTGTCTCTAGCAAAAAAAAAAAACTCGCGCCGAATCAATGTCACTGATGATAGAAACTGGCCTACCAGGGATCCAAAGATTCATCTCAAGTCACCCATGTGTTCATGATTGCATTGTTCTCGGCATCTCAGTATTTATATTCTAATAACCCTTATTGGCCGTAATAATGCTTTCGAAACGCAAGACTAGAAATACTGATGACTAAGAGACAGCAAAAATACTTTATCAAATTTTTGCAATAAGTGAAATGCTTAAAATTCTTAACGAAATTAAAATTAAATATCCACGATTGTTGCTAGAATGTTAAGAAAGAAAGTTTTTTTTTATACGTAAAATGCTCAAAAAGATAAATAAATTTGTGCTAGTTTTGCTATTGTACCTCAAACTTCAAAAAAATACACAAATCGAGTGTAAAAAATACTTGGCAATTTAGAAGTGTTTTTTTTTATTATCTATGAATTTCAATATCCGCACGGGGCTTGGAACCTTTACCTCGCGGATAACGGGAGACTACCGCATATGCAAAAACAATACAGAATGTTTATTTAATTTATAACTCTAATATTTTCAAAATGATTTCATTTCTGCGTTGTTTCCGCTGTAATGTTTTTATAATTATTTGAAAGATCACATCAAAATAAGCAAAGCAGATTTTTTTCCGTCAGATTCATTGTAGTTCTTTAACTTCATTTTCAGTTCGAGATTACAAAATTTCGAGCGCCAATCTCTAATTATCTTGATTGCTTTCCAACTTATATGTCTTATATTATTCCAGTCCTACCCTCTCCTCTCAAAATTGCTCTACCTTTTTCGTCCATCTCCTACTAGAGTAAACTACACGTCTTCTACTTCTAAATTCTGCAAGTGTTTCTTCTTCTACCATTTGTACATTAAATTCCACCACAGCAGGTATTTATTCTTCTACCATTTGTAAAATAAACCCAACAACTACAACTGTTTATTCTTCTACCATTTGTATAATATAGCCAGCAAATATAAGTACTTTTTTTTCAACCGCATATTTTAATATACCATTTTCATGATATACCCCAGCACTATCAGTATTTTTTTCTACCAAGTGTACGACATACCCAAGCCATTACAAATATTTATTCAACTATTTGTTTTATATACTCCAGCCACTATAAGTATTTACTGTTTTATCATTGGTATGATATACTCAGCAATAGCAGCTAAAGACCGCGTCATTTTTCTTAAATATCTTTCGTGTTCAGGATTCCTCGAATTTCCTTGTTTCTTATTCTATACCCCCACCATTCACACTGAAATCTCATCTCTGTTACCTGCACGTTCATCCTTGCGCATAAAAATCCTGATCCTTGTGGATGCTTATTGAAATAAAAAAAGAAAGAAATCTAAACTTAACGTTTGATGTTCTTATATCCAGAAGTAAAGCGACGAGCAGACGAGTGTCTTACCACCAGGCCTCCGTGGCCTGGTAGCAAGACACTCTTCTGCCGATCCGGAGGTTGCGGGTTCGATCCCCGCTGGAACCCAGATTTTTTTAAATAGGATTCAAGTCTGGTTAACACTTAGGGCCTATAAAAACATATTTCTGGTTGGTTGGAAGAGATTGCCACATGACAATAAACTCGCCAGGTAAAAAATAAAATAAAAAATAAAGCATACTCGTATATCTTACTCCAGCATAGGCCACCGCACTATGAGGCCAAACCTTGAATATCATCTCATAATTTAATATTGTCGAATGTACAATACTACAGAATTAAAATAGGAATTTTTATTCCTAACATCCCACAGATTTTAGAAAAAAATCATCGTTTTTGTAGGTTCTTCCGTCGATTTATTATAACCTGTCAAAGCTGCATGTTTGGAGAGAGCAAATTTATAGCGACTATTTAAGTAAAACTTTGAACTTATATTTTACGTCGTTTTAGTACAATTTCAGTATTTATTTTAATATATTTTAAATGTGTACTATTTTATTTTATTCAGAAATAATCATTTGAGTTGTGTCAATTTAGAAAATAAGTAAAAAAAAAAACTCCAAGTTTCGTCAAACTTTTAACAACTAGTGAAGGTTGGATATTACGATATTTATTTAATCTATGAACTCAAGTATTTAACCTTAGAATTAGCAATAAAATTCTGCGCCTACTTGCGCCTTTATTTTAAAATCATTTTTAAACTAGCAAAGGCGCTGCGTAAAACTACGGTGCGAAGAAGTATACAAAAACTCAAAATTCAATAGCTTTCAAACCAATGAAAATATTGAGGTATAATTTTACACACACATTAATAATACAATATTTTATAATGATTTCTAAAAATATGTTTAAAAATTTTAAAAAAAGTTGGTGGAACAAGTTTTCAATTTTTTTATTAGATATACTCGTACATGATTTTTCTACAAAGTAAGAATGGAAAATTAGTGATAATAGAATAAAATACTATTCATATAATAAAAATAATATTCTCAACGCGATGTGTGAGAGTTTATGTTTTTGATTGTCATAAGAATAATTATACGGCGAATGAACTGACCAACATACACTAGACTAGTACACTAACTACCAAATACTACAGTACTACAGTCAAGAGTGTATTGTATATGTATATTTAGCACATTTATTAAACTGATCCTAATTGCAAAAGTGCTTTAGCTTCGTCATCTAGTTCCATGATCTTCACAACAGCCATGATATTGCAGGTTAAATGAATTATTAGATGCGGACACCCCTTTATCGTAGTAGCACTTGCAGTTAGTGAACTAGTGATAAATATTTGAATTTCAGTCATTTAAATATGATTAAAACCACAAAAGTACGTTTTAGTAATGAGTGTAAAATGTTTTGTAACTTGTTATTGTGGTATAGTACTTTATAGGGTCAGAATATATAAATCTATGATATAATGATAAAAATCTTGTAAACAAATTATCTCAATTTTCTGTGTTTTATCGATAATTTAAAAAAATAACTGTTTATACAAATTATTATATGTTTAAAGATAAATTATATAAAATAATAAGTTACAATAATATCATCCACTATTTAAAATAATAATTAAAACCTTTTATTTAATGTGAGTTTTACAGTGTTTCTTATCATTATATTATTATACACACAATAAAAGTATGACTTGCAATATTCAATAATGTGTATTTTGTTTTATTTTCGCTATGTTACAAACGACTAATGCTGTTTTATTATTAAATTTTTGAGAAGAAGATTATGTGAAAAATTAATGTTTATAAAATGTATTTTCAATGTACTAAAACTCATATTTTTATTATGTTTTTTATTATTATTTTAGTAAATTATAAAAGAACATATATTCATCCACTTTTACAAAAAAATTCATATTGATACTCTTATTGGTTTCGGAGTTATTGAATTTTGAGGTGATTTAGAGTGTTTCGCTCCAATGTGCGCCGTCTCAAAGGGAACATCCGATGCCTCGGGTGTTATATGAAGATAATAGAAACGACATTAAATCAAATAACAAGGTTTCTAGATTGAAATAAAAATAACCGGCAAGTTTTTAGTTCACAAGTGTCAAACATTGACGATGAAACCAGAATCTTTTGGAAATTAAAGAATAATTACTGTCCCCCTATTTATCTGTGAGAGTGGGGCAAAGAAAAAAACCATGTCAATTTTTTCTGGCAAGATATGTTATACTTCCTTCTTCGTCTTCATATATATTTTCATAAGATTCCTTATATTTTTCGTACTCTTTTATTTTCCTTCATTCAAAATTTAATTCAATACAACATATCTTAAAAGGCTTCGAAAATTTACTTTAAAGCTTCCAACACTTAAGAATAAATCCATATGATAGGGCGAGCAGCACCTATTAATCACTATTTTAAAATTAAGTAAATACATTAAAGTAAAGTATATGTTTTGTACGCTTTAAAAGATATTCGTACTTTTAAGCGATATTTAATTTTTGATATCTTTATCTGTTTTTTTTTTAAGTTTCAAAATAAAGGGTCTTTCAAATTAAGCGTTTTTTAAATTCTTGGATAAAACACAGATGGCGTCACAAACTTGCCTGAGTCTTGTGACATTTGAGAAGTATAATGTATGACATTTATAAAAATGGAGTCGTATACAATACAACAACGCCTTCAAATTGTTGAATTATTTTATGTATTGTAATCTCCGGAAACGATGATGTTAATTGGCCACCAAGATCATGTGATCTGACACCGTTGGACTATTTTCTTTGAGGTTACGTGAAAAACTAGGTCTATAATAATGACCCACAATCAATTCCTGATCTGAAAGACTAAATTATTCGCGTTATTGGTGAGTCAGAACCGCAATTATGCCAAAATGTCATCGAAAATTTTGACAAAAGAGTGGACATATGTGGAGCTGCAAGAGGTGGACATTTGGCGGATATTGTTTTTTGTGTGTAAATGTCATAAATTATACTTCAATGACCAATAAAAAGTTTTTTGAAATCAAAGCAAATTGTGTGTTTTATTCAAGAATTAAAAAAAACTGCTCAATTTGAAAGACCCATGAATATGTAACCAAAGTATACCCGATCAGGTGGGATATATATCGCACCTTTTCATAAGGTATATTAAAGGCTATGCGACTTCTCGTGGAGAAAACAAAACTGAGAAATAGTTAAAATAACATTAACTACAAATGTTTTCAAATTTCTGGACAAATTTGAAGTAGGGAAAAAACAGAAAGCATCCGTGCTTTTTTCTCTCTATCTGTTTGATATGAAAGGAAAAAAACGTAAGTATAAGTTCTCCGACTTAAAATCGTAGATTTAAGTTGAAATACAACAAAACTTTTGTTACTAAATGACGTAATTCAATAAATATTTCATCGTTTAATGAAGTCACTGTTAAAACGTTTCTATTATACTAATATAGCATATCTTTAAAAGTATCGAGAATTAACCACTAAGCTTTCGATCTTCAAAATAAATCAAGTTATTGGAATCGTCGGAGATAACTGAATTCGTTTGCTAATTAACCAAGGTAAGATAAAGTACAAGATTGGAGGGGCCATTCACGAAGCGATTGTAAAGTTGCCTGCATTGTTTTCCTATAAAGGATGGAATTAGTATAAAAAACCTACAATTAGACACTTTGCACATATCTATACCACGCAGTTCGTCTCGTCATGTCATACAAGACACACGTGTTTCCTTAGTCTCCGCTCCTAAATTGAAGCCTCTCGTTGTGAAGTGAAGTGTTTTGGGCCAGTCAGGATAGTGCCCAAATTTCTGGGAATTGACCGTGCCGACTCGTATCCGGACCCTGTGGCTCTCATATATATTGTCCCTTCAACATATGTTGCCGAGGTCCATACACCAGTACGTTACCGCCCTATCTCATTTTATTGTATAACGTTCATTCTAATTACGAGTACTTTTTCTATTATATTATATAAAAATCCGTTCTGAAATTATTTACGAGGACTCTTTCTATTATATTATTTAAAATGTCGTTTGAAATGTTAATTTTAGTGCTTAACTTTTAACTGTTAACACACATGGTGGTTCTAAGAACAAAAGTCCCGAAATCCTCGGGAACAAACTCGAGCCGCATCATGGACGCCAAGTCACGTGCCACCCTCATGAGGAAGAATTCCGCCCTCTCCTGTCCTGGTGTAGCTGCAAACACCAGCACCAGCAACTCCAGTGCGTGGATCACTCCACGCAATGGAGCTAAACAATCAACTCCAGTCCCGGCACAACCGCTACCGAACCAAAACCGATTCGAGGCACTTCCGGAGGTCGGAGACGCCCCTGGAACACCTGGCTTCCGAGCGCCAGTAAAGAGGATTACCTCGAAGATCCCACCGGTAATTATTACCTTAGGGGACAAAACACATGGCCAGATAATAAATCTGGCCAAATCTTTTACAAAGGCGGGCATCACGCTCTCCTACAGAGGCAGAGACCGTGCAGCTGTCAACTGCTCAACGCTGGAGGACCACAAAACTCTCGTGGCTGGCCTGAGAGAGACCCAGGTACCCTTCCACACGTTCACCGCGGAGGTGGAGCGCAGCAAGCGATCCGTCATCAGGGGCCTCCCAGAGCTCCCGGTAGAGGACATCGCGGCTGATCTGGCCGCCCAAGGGTACAAGCCTCTCCGAGTTTTCAGGATGAAGACCAAGGGTGCCCCGCTCTATACGGTACTCTTCCCAAATGCCACAAACATTGAGGCTCTTCGGACGGAAGTGACAGTGATTAACTACTGTCGCGTCCGCCTGGAGAAATACAAGAACGGTGGCAGGGTAGGCACCCAGTGCTACCGCTGTCAAAACTTTGGCCACGCATCGGCGAACTGTAACCACACAGTCCGATGCGTGAAGTGCCTGATGGCGCATGCCACTACCGACTGCCCCAAGAAAGAGCGGGACACCCCTGCGGCCTGCTGTAACTGCGAGGGTGCTCATCCGGCCAACTATGGTGGTTGCCCCCGCCGCCAACAATACATATCCAGCCTACATAAGAGACGCAGCGTACCGGCTCCCCGGATGGACCATCGCTCGTGGAGCCAGGTAGCCAGCGGTACTCCAGCCTCACCACCTCACCTACCAGCCTCTCCTATAGCCCCCCTTTCTACTCAAACACTCCACCCTCCTCGTGCTCAGCCCCTGCCCCCGCCCCCGATTAACACGTTCACAAACGGAGAGAGCGAGTTACTCGCCATCATGCGCCTTGTCATCGGAGCCCGGAGCAGGCTCGCTTCTTGCACCACTAAGCTCGAGAAGACTATGATCTACCTCGAGATCATTGAGCAGCTCGTAGGATAAGCGTGATGACGAGTTTCTCTGGAATGAAAGTGCTCTGCTGGAATGCTTACAGCATGCAGCAGAAGATCGAGGAGCTGATGCTGTTGGTGAACAATTCAGGTATAGATATTGTGCTTATAACGGAAACTTGGTTAAAACCTGTATCTCGTGTGAGAGGCACCGGTGGCTTCACCATCTATAGATCGGATCGCGTTTCCGGTAGAGGTGGAGGCACCGCGATCCTCATCCGAGACACTATCCATCATACCCAACTCCTCACGCCCGCCCTGACAAACTTGGAGGCTACTGCCATCAGCCTCAAGGTTGACAGGGAGACAGTCACAATTGTGGCAGCATATTGTACCGGCTATCGTTCACTTCTGGAAAAGGACATCGAGGCAGTGCTGGCCTTGGGGCCCAAGGTCATCATGGCCGGGGACTTCAATGCCAAGCACCGTTACTGGAACTGCTTGAGAGCTAACCCGAACGGAACGACGCTGTACAATTATATGGAAAACCACAACTGTCAAATACTCTATCCAAATCAACATACCTGTTTCACCAACCCCTGTAGCCCTTCTACACTGGGCATTGCCGTAGTCAAAAACTACCCTAACATCTCTGGCTTGACTGCTCTAGAAGCTCTCTCGTCAGACCACCTCCCAGTCTACTTCACATTGGGAGTGAGGCCGATTGCTAGCCTCAGGGAGCAGTACGACTACGCCAATGCTGACTGGAAGGGTTACAAAGCCTACCTCCACAACCAGCTCTGCCTATCACCAGAAACTCTGGTGAGCCCACAGGACATTGATACCGCGATAGATACCATCTCCACCTTCATCCATAATGCCCGTGATGAAAATGTTCCCCTCAAAATTGTCACTCCATACAAAATAACTCTTACTCCTCATATCAAACTCCTTATATCTCTAAAAAACAAACAAAGACAGACCTACAGACGTACACTAGACAAACGTGACAAAACACTTCTAAACGTCCTCCAAGATGAAATCAAAAAAGAAATCCGCCTACTTAAAAACCAGCTATGGCAGAGAAAATTGGCAGCTCTAGAACCGGGTAACGGTACTCTCTGGCGAGTCGTCAAGGGTATCAAGTGCTCGTCTCAAAGCATACCACCTCTGCGCACAGCCTCAGGGTTGGCTGTTTCTGGCAGTGACAAGGCTAATGCCTTGGCGGACGCTTATGAGAATACGTACTCAATCACTTCCGACCTTGGAAATGTTGATGTCAATAAAGCTGTCGAGGACACTCTCACCAGCTTTGCTTACTCCCCGACCAACCAAAACGAGGTGCAACTCTGCACCCCGTCCGAAATTGGTCGTATCCTTGACAGACTTAAAACACGAAAAGCACCCGGTCCCGACAATATACACAATAGCCTTCTTAAACAGTTACCACTCAAAGCGAGGATTTTTCTTACTAAAATAATAAATGCCTCACTCCTTAATGGGTATTTTCCGAGTATTTGGAAAGTAGCCAACATTGTTCCTATCCACAAGCCAAATAAACCTACCGAAAATCCAACTAGCTACAGGCCCATCAGCCTTCTTCCAGGTCTTGGCAAGATCCTTGAGAGAGTGGTTGCCTCAAGGCTAGTGTTCCATCACGAATCCAATAATACATTCCCTCATGAGCAATTTGGATTTAGAACAAGACACAACACGGTCCAGCAACTTACCCGTGTCGTGGAAGACGTGTCGATGGGCTTCAATAGGAACAGAAGTACTGGCATGGTACTGCTGGACCTTGAGAAGGCTTTTGATACTGTCTGGCATGATGGCCTTCTTCACAAACTTCTCCTCACTGGCACTCCACTCTATCTCGTGAAACTACTTCAATCCTACCTTTCCAATAGAAGTTTCACAGTCACCACTCATCATTCTACGTCATCCGCCAGGCCCATCCCTATGGGTGTCCCCCAAGGCAGTATACTTGGACCATGTCTATTTAACATTTACACACACGACATTCCTACTCCCCCAAACTGTAAACTCGCACTCTTTGCTGACGATGCGGCATGCTACGCATCGTCACTCAAGGTGGATCGAGCTGGTCGCCGTCTTCAGATTGCTCTTGAGATCCTTGAGAAATACTACCAGGACTGGAGGCTCAAAATCAATGACGCCAAAACTGAGGCCATCATGTTCTCCCGAAAAATCAAGGAAAGAGTGCCATCGATGCCCTTATTCATCGGTGGTTGCCTGGTTGAGTGGCAGGACGTGGTTAAATACCTCGGCCTGCACCTTGACCGGCGACTGACGTGGAAAACCCATTTGAATACCATCAGACAGAAGGGTCACAAGGGCATAGGGGCTATCAGTTCGATATTTCATCGACGCAGCTTCCTTTCACCCAAAAATAAGCTCCTCCTCTATAAAACCCTTATTCGTCCTATCTTGACCTATGCTGCACCCGTTTGGGGTAGTGTGAGCAACACGGATCACCTGAAACTCCAGAGAGTGCAGAACAAGGCATTCAAGATATCTTTTAACACCCATCCCAGAACAAATCTTACCCGACTTCACGCTGAACAGCGAAAAGAAACCCTACAACACCACATTCTCGCTTGGACCGTGAAGTTCTATAAAAGCCAACAAAATCACAGAAATCCCTTAGTCGCTGCCCTGGGGGCTTACGAGAGTAAATCCGACCTACCCTTCCGTTATAAGCACAAGCTCCCGAAGCATTATCTGTTGCCTGACTAGTCCACCTTCAGTATTAGCTGGGACGACCAAGGTCTGAGTGAATGTGATGGAATACAAGTAGCCTGAACGAGTGGACTTGTTTTTGCTGAATAATTAGTGTAAGAATTGTTATCTAGTTATAAGTAGTATGTAGGTGTTAATTATTTCTAAGATCTCATATATTAAGATTGAATAAATAAAATAAAATGATATGTAGGAAAATAAGATTAAATAAGTTCATAAATTATAACATATAATTAAGATTAGTTAAGTAATAAATTTGTACATAGGTATAGCCTCAACAAATGTTTGTATAATAATTTACTTGTTTAATAAATAAAAAAAAAAAAAAATAAAAAAAACATATCTATACCATGAACGAAAACTAATCGATGGTGAAATTTCTTCTCTGCATATGTAGAGCAGTGCAAACCATTAATCACATTATAAACCTCTGTCCCACACACCCACTGTCCGGAGAACAGAGCTTGCTGCATTTTATTATCTTGGATGCGGTAGTCCAAGAATGCACGAATGCACAATGTGTCCATTGTGAGGTAGGCAAAAAGAATTAATCTAAGTATCACATTATCCACACACATAGTTTTTATTTCCTCTACACCCATTGAACTTTTCATATCAATAGTCATTATTTTCTTTCCCCCTTTCCATCTGTCAAAAGCATCTTCAACGTTCTGTATCAATTTTTTTCCTCGATTGTTTATTTTTTGGTTATTCCCAAGAATTAATTTCTAAAAAGGTGTTCAAAGATGTCAAGATTTGTATTAAAATGATAAGTATACAATCCTTAATAACAAACAGTTATCTTGTTTCCATTTATCCTGACACTATCAAACATCGTAGCACCAGATGTATTCTTGTATTACCAGGGCTCAGGCCTCAGGACTCCAAGGTTCAGGTATTTCCGGGACTTCACAACTAGACAACAAAAGAGAGAAAGAGAACAGGTATTTTTATATTTATTTATTTAAAAACTTAATTATACAATTTACTATTCGGCAAGTTTATTACCAAATGATCTCTTGGATCCAAGACCTATATTGTTGAACAATTTAGTTTCAGTAAAAGATCAATATAAGATAAAATCAAATGATAAGACATCATTTTAAGATTAAAAGCAGACAGGAATCATTTGGCTATTCAAAATTGTAGGCTTCATCAGCGGCTAGAAGATAGCAAAGAGTATTGTGAGAAATTATGTGGGTAGAAGGGAACACGCTACGTCACTGAAGAGAAATGTAATGGTCAATGAATTGCTATTTAAATCAAGCCAACGACGGAGCGAGTCTTATGTTACTTGACTGTCATAGTATACGGTGTAAAATTAAAGGCAACAAACCAGAGCAGCTAAAAGACAATCTTCGATTGAAAGAAGCGCGAATCCGTGATCGAATAGATGCGGAATATTTCCGACGATATATGAGGAGTGGTGGGGCAGTGGAAATGTTAAAGACTCCTTACAAAGCACGCATTTATACTACTTCCATAACTTTTTTCGTTTTCAAACTTCACTTCCTAACGTAGACACTAGCGTTTCTTCCATGTGTATTAGTCAAATAACATTTTCTTGGGATTTCTTATTATACCCCTGACATCCATCCAGCATTAACTAAAACGGTTTCTTGACTGTAGATTTATTTTCATTAAACTCCGAGTTATCGTCAGTGGAGTTTCGGAGAAGTAATGAATTGCTTCTTCGGTTGATTTATAGAACCTCTACTCGTATGGTAATTCTGAAGAATCTAGACATGCACACTATATACTGATGTTTGAACTTTGTTTCTGCTTCAAAAGCCTAATCTTGATCACTTTTTGTATCTATCAAAATAATTATTATACCAGTTGTTCGGTGATTATAAGCTAGTTTTCCATTATAATACAATAATTATGTCACAGTTATACTCTCATTTTGAGAACCTATTTGATTTGTTATTCTATCAAATTTATACTTGATTTTCATAATTTATTACCTGAATAAATCGAGTATTTCATTTCTTTAGTTCTCTCTATTTGATAAATGTTACATTAAATAAAAGGTACCCTGATATGGTATTTTTATAAGTTTCTATTACACACTAAAAGGATGATTTTAAAGAGAACTACAATACCAGCATGTTTTACAACTTTTTAATCTAACTCACACAAACCTTGTTCCAAGAAAAGCTATTATGAAATACTTGTATTTATAAAAGTATGCAAAACTGCTAAATAAAGTTTACGTAAAACAGAATACATCCTTTAACCCTTCATGCCCGTTTGACGTGCACCGCACGCGCATCAAAACCAAAACTCCCAACAGGGACGTATGACGTGCACCGCACGCGCACCAAACATCCCACACAAGGATGGACGAAAACAGTGCCCTGTTTTATAATATTTTTATATGAGCAACAGTTGAACGATTTCATTAAAAACGATCTCCATAAAAAAAAATTAAACGTCCGTGGGACTGAAAAAATGTTATAGGCATACGGGCCTGAGGGTTAAGCAATATTTAGTCACTAATATGCGTTCATATAAAACAACATTACGCGTACTATTGTATATATTATTTTTACCGAAAGTATCATTATATCCTAAAACTCTAGGCGGTATATGCCTGTGTTATTTGAGAGGGTAACGAAATGCGACGTTTGAACCGGCGACTTTTCGTATAGAAGTTCAGCACGTTGCCTTGAATTTTTATGAGTTATCTATTTTTTTTTTCAAAATATGATAGGGGTCAAATATCTTAAAACAGTCAAAAGATTATATTAAAACACGTGGTTGTCACAAAGGTGAAAAACGGTTCAGGTGAACGTTGAAATACGATATCCAAAACAGGAAAAGGTATAAAAGTACTCACTCATAAAATCTGATCCCCTTAGAGAATAAAATATTTGAAATAACGCTAGGAATAAGAAACAAGAAAGCTTTAAATGAGATTATGAATGATATAGTTTATGCGCAGCCAGGGACGAAAGATATATGTCATAAGAGCCAGGATAGAAATATCTCATTATCAAAAAAAGTAATAACGTAATAATGATGATGATAAGAAAGTTGAACTTTCTATGTGTGATAATAAGGAAATGAAGATTCTCACAATTAAAATAAACTATCAGGCCATTATATGCATGTCAGAACGTTGTGCTTGTCAGATTTATTGCCTACAAGCTGTAGTACATCAATAAGCCAAGAGTGTAAATATACCCTGATACGTCTGAGAACTTGATGCAAAAAATAAAACTATGTTCGATCTACTACAGCCTTCTATCAGGTAGCTAAACAGGCAAATTAATATCATTATTGTTTGATTTGTATTTATATTATAGACTCCATTTTATCACGAAATGGTTTGATACTTAAATGGGAAAAATTCTACACAATAACTAAAATTTAAGTGACAGTTCAATTTCGCTTTGCAAAAGCATTGTCAAACTGTTAAATTTTAGTTTTTGTATGGATTTTATTTTAAATTTAAGTGTCAAATCATTCTGTATCAAAATTAATGACACTTTGTCAGAATATGAATTCAGGTTAGATATTACGAGTAGTAAACCCAATTCTGTACTACTCTCAATCCGAAAATGGTAACAATCGATTGGAGTCTTCCGCAGGACAGAACTTAAATAGCGCTTTAAGAATTCTTGTATGTTAATTTCTAAGTTAAACCATAACAAAGATAACATGAAAACAAATCCAGCAGATTCAAAAATCTGCAACGCTAACTAATTTTATATGCATAATAAAAATAAGACCACTAATTCGAGTCTATGGAGATAACCGTTTTAAAATTTTCAAAACGGTCCACTTTTACAGTTTATCGCAAAATCAAGCTACACAGTCTTCCTAACTCTTTAATATGGGGTTTATTTGAGGGAAATTAATTTAAACTGTAATTAGATAATTAAGGTTCATAGAAGCCGTACATTTAGAAGTTTTACCATCATTCGCTGTGGGAATTGCTATATGCAATGCAATTTTCAGCGTTTCAGCAACATAAGGACTCAGTTAACTCAATTTTCTCCCTTTCAAAGAGCAATCATACCCGTATTATTAATTATTTATCGTTGAGCATGCGAGTTAGTTCTGCAATATATGATATATCGTCGTGTAAAGGGGTAACTAAAACATAGTTTTGAGCGAAAATGAGTTGTATATATTTTCAAAATCAATAAAATCCAGTACACATTACTTCAAAATAAAATCCAGTACACATTACTTCAAAATAAAATCCAGTACACATTACTTCAAAATAAAATCCAGTACACATTACTTCAAAATAAAATCCAGTACATATTACTTCAAAATAAAATCCTTCCGATCATATTACTTTTAATTTATGAAAATAAAAACTGTCGTGTCTTATTTTATTTTATTTATTTATCGGACATTTAATTGAACAACAGCTATAGTCGAAAATGAGAAGTGTATATTTTCAAAATCGATGAAATCCAGTACATATTATAACAAAATAAAATCTTTCCGATCATATTCCTTTAATTTACGAAAGTTCAAACTATCGGATCTGATTTTTTTTCATGTATTTATTTGGCACTTCCTTTTTTTTAAATAGGCAATCCACCCAAATAAGAAAGATTTAAGCTACCAAATTAAAGCCACTATGCTTTTATCATATATGAGTTAATTTAATAAAACCAATTTTAAAAACTGACAATTCTAAAGTTTTAATTAATTAAGCTACAAAAAATTAACATCGATCTATAAATGGAAATGTTCCTCGAAGAAATAAGAAACGCAACATTCATTGGTACACAGTAAAGATATGGCTTTTAGTATATCAACTCTGTCTCGCAAAGGACCACCAAAAATACACAGTCTATAGTTTCATCATCCAGGCCACACTCGCAGCCGGGATTCTTCACAATACCCATTTTGTAAAGGTTACTAACCACCCCGCAGTGGCCCATCCGCAAACTACACATGACATTTTATTCATTCTTATTATATTAAACCCTGGTTTCAAAGGGATAAACTGTTGTATTGATTTACATCTGGTTATAGAATTCACCCTCATGTCAAATGGTTAAACTTAAATGTTTTAGATTTCGCTTGTAAACAGCAGGTTAGTATTTAAGCAATAATCTGGAAAGAAAATAAGAAGTAAAGTTATGTCAATAAGTATTGGTATTAACATAATACCAATACTTATTATTAAATAATAAGTATTGGTATTAACTCGTTATGGTGAGCAAAAAATATACTTGTCCTAATCAGAAAGAAGAGAAAAAAAAAGTAAATACAGTTTATTTTATTTTTTTTACACACACAGTTTGCGAAATAAACAACATGTAATTGAAAATGGACACAATTTTAACGGATCTCGGTTTGTTGCCTTTCATTTGTCGTGTCCCCAGTAAACTAGGATTTTTGCCTGTATCTCACTGAGAACAGTGGAGATTCAAATAAAGAAAAATCTGCAGAAATTATCGTAAGGTTATACTAGTTTAAGTTTTGATGTATGGGTATGAATCATAAACTTGAAATAAGAATATGATAATAGGAATTGAATCACGACCTCCGTGGTCTAGTTAGTACAACGCTAGTCTGCTATCTAAGGGTATCGGATTCCCAGTGGTACTCAAAGAGTACTAGTTTGGATTAAGAGTTCGCTTAGTAACAATACAGTCACGATATGGATCAGCGTTTCCCAACCGAGGGGCCGCGGCCCTCTGATGGTCCGCGGAATTTTCCTGCTAGTCCGCGAATGGTTGTCGCCCGTTTTCAAATGCCTGTGACAAAAATTAAAAGAAAAGCATCATCAATAACAAGTGCACTGCAAGTTTAGTGTTCACATTGTGGTTTTGTTATTAAAATATGTATATCATAAACCGGTGGCGTGCAATATGCAATGGTGACGTAATTTTTCCTTCAGTGTCGCGTCAGCTCTCCTGTTGACAGGACGTCTTCAATCTGCGCACACCGTGCCGTAACCGAAACATTTTTAAATTGGCTGCACACGTCGTTTGATAATACAGTTTTGTGATATTTCGGTAAACTATTTCTTGTGTTGAAAAATTTTAAACCTTGCAAAATGGAACAAAAGAAACATAAACAGCAAAACATTTTAACCTTCTTCGCAAATAATAAGAATAGTGAAGACAGTAAAAATAATCCCGGAACGATTACATTGTGTTATGAAGACACAAGAAAAATCAGGTGTGTTGATATTTCGGAATGTGCGACAGAAACCAAAAAAAGAAAAGTCGTTGTTAGGTATTATAATAAAAACTTTTTAAAGACTGGTTTCACTCAAGCCCCTGGTAGGGAACTATCTCCACGGCCCTTGTGTGTTCCGAAATTCTACCGAATGAAGCTATGAAACCTTCCAAACTTGTTCGTCATTTGCGTTCGATAATAAAAACGAAGCAGATAAACATATTGGATGTCAATGCAACGCTTCGTCTCTCCGAAACAACACTGAAGCCACGGTTATGAATTATTCTAGCAAAGATGCAACAGCAGAGTTCGCACTAATTTTCAAACTAAATATTGCTTACTTAAAATACGAGAAGTTCTCTTATTAACAATCAATCTACTGATCGGTTTCTGATTATTTCAACACACAATTTTATTTCATGTTATATTTGCAATAAGACCGTTATTTATTTGTTATGTCTACCAGTTGTAAAATAAGATTAAAAACTAATAAACAAAATACTACATACAATATATAATAGTTTTTATTCCTGCGTTATTGGTCCGCGAAATATTTCACCTATTTTCACCGGGTCGCGGGCGTAATAAGGTTGGGAAACGCTGATCTAGACTACACGCGTGTTGTTGACTTTCACATTTGATAATTTGGCCAACATGTATGATATTACGTGTGTAATCAACTATGAGGTACGTGCCTACTCAAGTGTTTATTAGCCATAAGGATCGATAATAGAACCGAATAATAATTATAAAAGGACAATTTCTAAAGCGCCGTTTAGAGAACGGAATTTCCTCAAAGGTGCTTTTACTCAGCATTTGAACACGTCGTATAGACGAGACAAAAAACATGTGATAGAAAAGTTTGATATCCATTTCTGGTTATTCAAGACACAGTTGAGGTCCTGCAGAAAGACGTTTCTCTAAACAAGTCATTTAATCAACCAGATTTCTTATATTTTAGTTAAGTGTCTTCTGGAAAACCGTGTTATTTATAGTTGTACTTTTTAAGGATGAATATGTATCGTAAACAAACTATTTGTATTTACTTCTTCTTCTTCTTTTAGGCCTGTTATGGTCCTGTATCATCGTTTTCCTCTTGTGACGTCGACTGCCAGCTGTCTTTCCATCTTTTGGGAGGTCGTCCTGGAGGTCTGCTTGCTTGGGGGATACTGTCCCTGGCCATTCTTACGACTATATTTACTTAAGTTTGATTTCTACAGAGTAATAAAACACCAGCATATTTTTCAACTTTTTAACCAAAATTACGTATACCAGTCATACGAACCTTGTTGCGAGCAAAGTTACTATGATATACTCGTACTTGTACTTATAAAACTATGCAAAACTGCTCAATAGAATCCTAATATCTAGATAAAAAAACGAATGAATGAAATGTTTTAAAATCAATGTTAAAACCTCTTAACTTTATGATCATTTTCCAGGATCTCTGTTTCCTTTTTCTTTTCATCCCAATTTTTTAAAAGACAGGATTAACAAATTTCTTTTGTTCTTTTGCGAATTTAGACCCTACTTGAAGATAACATTAAACGGAATTCCTCTGTGAAAATCTAACAATAAAATAAAAAAGCCTAATGTAAGATGAGTTTCTTTCAATTTGCTGAGATCCGGGGAAATGTTGAGGATGTCATTTTACTGTCCTGGATATGACCTAAGGGGACGCTCGTGTGTGTGGAGGAGTTTACCGCACTCACAGGCAGAGAGAGACAGCTACGGAATTAATATCATTTTTGTATTAGTATGTATGCCAATAAGTATACCAAAGGGGGGAAGTTGAAGGCATCATTTTTTAAATATTTGAAATGAGAAGATGTTCTTTCAGTTTTTAAACGATTTGTATTTTTCCGTATTATAATCAGAACAAATTAATTTTATCAGATAAAACATACCATCATGCCATTTCCCTGCCGGGTTGGCAGAGTGGACCGAGTGACAAATGTTACTATCTCGATACACCTCCTTTATCACCTTCTCATACAACGATTTCTCTCATTTTATATGTTTTCTTCATTTAAAATATCCTTTACTTGATTCAACCAAACTTTTGTTGGTCTTCCTTGACCACGTTGCGAGCAAACAAGTGTTAACACTTGCCTAACTGTGCTAAAAAATTCCACCAGCCACGGTGCTGGACGCTAAGCGTCCAGTGAAAAATGTGTGTTTTAAATTAAAATTATGCAAAGTCTGCTAAGTTTTTTTTGTAATTAGCTATAAAAATCATTTTATTATGTATTACAACGTCGAATAATCAAATAAAATATAAGTCCTGGTCACTCGCTATCCATCACAGGGTGGCAAGTATTAACGTATTTTTTCTTACAAATAAAAACCTTACAAGAATACTTGCAAAAACATTATATAGAATAAACATATTACTTATAATTATATTTTTTATAACTAAAGAACTTCTTCAGCATTGAATGAACGTGTGTCAATGAAAATGGCATATATATTAAAATAGAAAGGATTGTTAAGTTTATTTTAATGCGGTACCCACATATCAACAATAATAAAAAATATCATTTTTATTGACGTCACATCACATGTGATATCAATTTTTATTTTCATCACATGTCCTGTGAGTCAATAAGAAATATCGTTTAAATATGTTCCTTTTTTATTTTAATACAATATAAAGGAAATTTACTTACACATAAATATTTTGTGATATGACTACTAGAGCCTAAAATTCAATTAGGATTGGGTCCCTATAATTAATCAAATAAATCCCAATTTTTTTCTTAAATGTTTTTAAGATCAGTTTATTAAACTTCAAAAACCTATAAATCAGTATGTAAAGGGTTTTATTTTGCATAAAAATAATAAACGTAACCTTCATTGAACGAAATAAATATATGGCATTTAATCACATTGAGGATAGCCTAAAACCATATGATCTGTAGATCATCTCCTAGATCACACTCGTAGCTGGGATCTTCCATAATACCCATTATGTGGTCCATCCCCAATTGACACATGATTGACACTTCTATCTTGTTCATTTTTATCAAACTGAGCCACACTTTCAAAGGGATAGATTGCTGGATTTGTTCCCATATGGAGCCTTTATTTACATGAATTATTATACAAAATTTTATAGAAGTAAAAGTCGTATTCAACCCCAATGAATATACAATACTTTAATGTATTTGGCTATGTTCAAGTAAATGTGTAATTTTCTTTATCATCTGCTCAATGCTGAACGTCGCAGTCCTCTATTATGTATGTGACCATTTGTCTACATCGTTACCAGACTAAGACTTGTTTGAATGCAACGTTTAAAAAATAACTCTTTTATTCCTTTATTTGGTCTGTCCATCTTGTAGATCTTCTCTTTGTTTTTTTCCCCATGATTACCAGCTTCTCGAATATTTTGTAATATTTTCTGGCAGTATGAATAAAGTATGTTAGGATCATTTTCCTGCATGCTGTTCAAATTCTTTCGGTTATCTCAAATTATTGGATGATTGAAACGTTGGTACGATTTGCGATCTATGGGATACACGGTATTCGTTTCCAAGACCGCATATTAAAACCATCTATAATATTTATTTCCTTCTTTGTTGCCGATCCGGAGGTTGCGAGTTCGAACCCCGCTGGAAGCCAGATTTTTTAAATAGGACTCCAGTCTGGTTAACACTTAGGGCCTATAAAAAACATATTTCTTGTTGGTTGGAAGAGATGGCCACATGGCAATAAACTCGCCAGGTTAAAAAATAAAATATTCATTTTTCATAACATACAATGCCAAAGAGACTAGTACTTACTAGTAGTAGACTAGAGAAGTCATACGACAGAATTCAGTTGTCTTATTATGCTCAAATTACGTTACAATCCTTCTCCTGCATGTTATCAAAATTCTATCGGTGATGACAATTTTTTTAATTATGAGACGTGGGTCTTGACGAGATCTGTAGTATGTTTACATACATTTACACATATCAAATCATGGATACAACTTCCAAGAAATATCCTCTTTGGTGAGCTGACAGAAGGCACGGTGAGCAGCATAAGATATTTAAGTACATACTCGTACTATATGAGATGCTTAAAAACATTAATGCTCAACATAAGTGGGAGCAAAAGCAGCAGATAGAGCGTAGAAGTGTTACTAGTTATCAAGGACCTTATAGAGAAAAAATACACAGACACGTTACCCTGAATATGCAACAAGACATACTCGTACATATCACTAATTGACATCTACAGTGGCTCCAACGTCAAGTACCCTAATTCCTCAAAATCGTCACGGGTAATAGGCATTCATGGATATGTTGAGCTATTACAAGACGAATCTTAATTGTCGTTTCTGGAAATTCCGTAAGTGTATTACGAACCTCTTTCAATGTGCTGTCGAAAGAAAAAACAAATATGCTATCTAAAATAAATCCAGTAGCCCGGAAGAGATACAATCTGATGAATATATAGTAACAATGGCATTGTTGATTTATTCATGGCTTAACAGAAAATATTCGTATACATTTCCATAGTTAACATAACGAAAGTCAAATTTGAAGGTATTAGATTAGAATATTTCGTTTTATAATTCCATTTTATCGCCGGCATAATCAGATTACCGGGGGTGTAAGCTGACACAAAAATATTGTAAATCCCTCGTGTATAAAGGCGATTTGCATAAATTACAAATGACAATAATATCAGGCTGTTATTTCACCTCCGCGTCACTTGCGCGGTGAAATATTGAAAACGTAACCCTTCTGTCAACTTTTCGATTCATTGTTTTTGTCAATCTGCTTTTTGAATGAATAAAGGAAGGTTTCTGATTGAATTGTTCAGTTGTTATCGGGTGTCCACGGACAAACCGTGTGGGGTCTGGTGATACTAAATATTTAAATAAATGGATTTTTGTAATAGGATTAAACCAATATTTAATTTATTTTTAATTAAAAGCTTAAAGAAACATTTCTAATTGTGACTTATGTCCTTCTTTTGGTGGGTTTCTGATTTATGTTTGTCCTTCATTGCTGGGTTTCTAATTTTACTGTTCAGTTGTTGTCGGATGTCCACGGAAAACCCATATGGGTTGTGGTTATACTTAATAATTCAATAAGTGGATATTTGTAGCAGGATTAAGCCAAACTTTTCTTTACTGTTAATTAAAATCTTAAAGAAAAATTACTAATAGTGATTAATGTCCTTCTTTGCTGATCCTCGTAGTGAGGATCCCCATGCCATTCCAACGTCAATTAGAAAGCAAAACTGTGTCATGGAACTTGTTTTTTAAAGTGAGTGAGCTTTTGCACACCTGCAAACTCACCGGTCACACCGTTGAAGTGGATCCGATGACACACCGAAATGAGACGATCGGAGCACATCGGCACGTTGTTTTCTCTTTTTGAAAGAATATTTATAGGTATCATTATACCCCCGAATACTAGGTGGAAAAAACGCCTGCGTCATCCGAGGGGAGTAGCACAGCACGGGGCTTGAACCAGTGACCTTCCGCACGGAAGTCCAGTGTGTTACCGCACGGCTATGCACCTGTGATCTATGTATAAGAATGAGTTATATGTTAATACTGTTTTTTTTTTCAATATTTTTTCCTGTGATCGAAGAATTTCGTGAATTTACAGCTGTCTGATTCTATCTTTTATATTTTGTTTCTAATTTCTTGTTTATTGATTGATGTTAAGTCTGTATTATTTTTTTCGACTTAATTAATTTAGACTTGTTAAGTTTCGTTTCTAAGCGTCTATATTCCCCTTTCACATTGATGTCAACACCCGGTGTGGTGCAGTGCGAGTTGTCCACTTTTGTGTTGGTAACCCATGTTGAGTATTAGTATTGTTGAGAGAATGCGACGTGTCTGTTTGCATGCTGGTGTATTTTTTGTTACGATTATATCATCGCGTTCATTTTTCATTGTAGTTAATTAAATTGTTTGTTTTAATTTTTTTATATATTCTGTTTTTTTTTAAATGTATAAAGCAACCACTGCTGTTGGTTAATGTAATTGATGTTGTTATAAGACAGATTGGACAATTAATTAGTTAATAAATCAATCAAACTTAGCAGCATGGGGAACACGGTTATGTTATATTGTCTATGATACTTAAAAAAAAGACAAAAGAGAAAGTAATGTTTAAATCAGTTCTTGAATTTTGCAAATGTAAAAAAAACACATTCTCTGTTAATTATATGAGTATGGATTATAATTATTTCCCGTGGGGTTGCGGAACAAGGACAATCTGACCTCTATCTTTTTCAAGTAATGTTTTTTGGAAGTCTATAAGAGACACGTATTTACAAAGACTCTAAAATGTGACAATCTTAGTGTTTCCCTTAGGTATTAATGTTCTTGGGTTAATCCCCAAATACCATTCACATAAACTTTAAGAATAGCCATTGGTCGTCTAGGAACTGATTTGGCCACAGCTCCGAAGAATGTAAAGTACCAGTACTTCGACTAACCTAGATGGATGACTTTTTTGACTTCCCTATATTCCTGATGGAACTTATGGCGATCTTTAAAATTATTCTCCACTGTTTACTATAAGTAGAAAGGTTGATTTATGTTTAAGTCTTCATAAAGTTAAACATGGAATAAACTAATAGCTAAAAGATCATGTTTAAACTTACTCAGAGCAATATAAAAAATAATAATAAAAGTAACCCAATTTTATTGAGTCGGGAATCAAACCCACTTTTATTGACAGATTAAAAATAATACAAAATAATTATAAAAAAATATTGAGTGTAAAGATAGGAAGGTGGTGGCTGTGACCGTTAGACCTCGTTTCTTTAATAAATTAATTATTTAAATAATATTATTAAATAAACACTTCATAGATGACAATATTCAATATTGATATTATTTTTCAATACTTTCTGAAAATTTTTAAACACTGCGTTATAATATGCAACATATATGTAATATGTAGTAAAATATGCTCATAATACCTCCTTATTTCTACGACTTACTCGTATAAACTAATGAATGCCCTCAATGTAAAATTTATTTCGATATTAGGTTCATCCGCCTTTCGAAATTTTCATTTCATTTTTCTGTCGAAAATTACACTTAGAATTTTTAATAAAAGTTCTTAATAAGGTTTCAATTCCCTCTTGAATTATTTTTTTCGTCTTAAATGGAATGATATGACCGGCGTAATATCTAATTAATTAGATTTTCAATCCAAAGGTACTCTCAAGTTTTATATATATACTTTAATTTATTAAAAATTGCTAACTTCTAATTAAATTTTAGCCTTTTATTTACGTAATCATATTTAACAGAATTATTAACTTATTGTTATTCAATAATTTTCGTATCAAAATTTCATTTTTATACCAATACTTTTGAAATGTTTCAGTATAATTTCAAATAATGACATAAGTTGGTCGGAAGAGATTGTCATATGTTAAAAAACCCTGACGAATTAATAATATAATAAAAGATCTAAGCAAAATTCGAAACAGCATGTCTTCTATCGGTTTTGATTGACAAACACACCTGAGTTGTACTATGATCTATTGTTAAAAGTGATGAGGTTTACAATCTTGTCCTACAGAAAAAAAAACATGTTATACCTCACATCATTTAACATTTTTTGCACGTATTTCAATAGTCTGGAACTAACTCAGCTTGTAATGCTATACGTTCCTTGTAGGCTCAGTCGGCGAAAAAAAGTTTTGCAAAGATTACACAGATTGGGTAATCAATATGGGCATTGTATAAGTTTTCGTACAATTTTGGCTACTTACAGGAGTTAAGTGAAGAACGTGTTATATCCGAAATAAATTGATTGTTTTTTATAGATTTGGTCCTTTGTATTGTTCAACATGTACTATTTTTCCTATTGTATAGAACTACTTACATGTCAAATGTCAAATTAATTTGTAATTTGATATTTTAATTTTTATAATAAAAAGGTCATTTGACCTGTTAAATAAATGAATTAATAAAAAAAACTTCTATGGGTCTTAAAGGTATCAAATATATACTGTAATATCGCATGACCATGTGTGGTCATGGCCAACGTGGTATCTGTCCAAACATGATTTGATTTATTCAAGCCGGAAACTTTTGGACCATAGTGGTAGATAGATATAGAGGTAATCCCTCGTGATTGAATATGATTGTCAGCTATCCTGCAGATGGAATGGTTTTTCGTAATATTTTTTCTATATTTTTCTGTATATTTTAATAAGAGTTTGTTAGATTCTCGAATTGGAGCGACATCGAGGAGAGTCTGACCTTTTAACGGCGCTTTATAAATGATCGTTTGAATTATATGAAAGTCAAAAATTCTTGAATTTAACTTTTTGACAAATGGTTTATTGTAAGGGAAGCGCCCTATATCACTTAAAGAAGTAAAGCCTTGTAACAAGAAACGTTTTGAAACAACGGCACTCAACCTCATTTACTCATAACGCTAATGGCAAGCGAGCCGCATTTAAGCGGTTCGTGAGCAGGCAAGTGTAAAATTTACCCTTGTTACAGCCGAACATGAAATACTGAATTTGGCAGCAGTCGACGAGAACTATCGATTCAATTTGTACATTTTTAAAATAGTTTAATGATTTTAAATACGAACCGTCACGCAATTTCCCTGTCGAGACAGAGCGCCAGAATTTTCTAACTTAACACACAACCTTCGCCTCTTCCACATTCATACACCTTCTCATATAACTCCACCATACTTTTCTTGGGCTTCCTCTACTACGCCTTCTACTCACATTTCTACTACATGTTATATTCGCCTATCTTTATTCATTATTTCTACGTGCCCAAACCATTTCAGAGTGCTCTTAATCTGCTTGCAACAATCATTTTATGATTATTATATTAATTTAAAACTCAATTTTAAAATATGGTGGATTTATTACCAAATGGCAATCTCTTCTAACCAACCATAAAATGTTTACAAAGTTATGAATTAAAAAAGGGGGATGTAGAGATATCAACTATGCAATAACAAAAACTAAAAAATATCTACATTTAAAAAAAAAAAGAATTACTATGACCGAAGTCATAGATATCCTTATACCCTCGAACACTAGTCGGAAAAGTGCCCGTGTCGTTCGAGGGAAGTAGCACAGCGCGAGGTTCGAACTGACGACCTTCCGCACGGAAGTCCAGCGCGTTACCGCGCGGCCATGCATCTCACCAATTTATTGATTTAAAATTGCATTGATTATAAAAAATAAAAACCAATATATGTTTAAACAAGTCATCGATGTCCAGGAGAAGGATATGTAGATTGAATAAAAGGATAATGGAAAACCAGAAAAATACACGCTTTATAGTCTAATCTCAATACGGCTAGACTAGCACGCTATACTCGAAGCTAGTCTAGGCATATTGCGTCTAGACTAGCTTCGAGTCTTAAGATGTAAGATTGTTAGAAGTGGAACGGCATCAGCATAGTAGCAACTGTATCATAAATCATAAATAAAGTCAACATAAGTCAAAGGTAAAATCAAGCGGTGATTGATTGTGAATGAATTTTTAACGAAATTCTGAAGATTTGAAAATTTATGCAGAAATGTGTTTGATCGTGTATGAACGTTTCAATACATGAAATATACTGTCAGATATTTTTAATCGAAAATAAAAATAATTTGATCACTGTGCGACTGTTACCCAGTTGTTTATCACTTAAATCAAAATAACAGATCCGTTCTTTTGTCGATTTTTTTTTCTAATTAAAATGTTGCATGTCAAAAAGTCGATAACGGGACCGTGATTGTACCAGGCTCGTGATGTACTCGTATGATAAAAAAAAGCAGGCCTCAGATATGTCACGCAATTAATTAAAAAAAAAACAAAAATATTCTTTACAAAAAACGCACAGTGAAAATTAAAAAAGAAAGTAAAATACGAGTACTCGTATGATTTGAGTTCCTGCTAAAAACAATTTAATTTCTTGTGGAATATTTGCTGGAGTAGCATTAAATAGGGAAAACGTAATCTTGATGAGTTTTTGTTCTCTGAAAAGCTCTGTAGATTTTACAGTGTTATTGAGAAAATTCTTTGATCTTAGGTAAATTATACACATACTCGTACCTCCAAAATAACACGTGTAATTCAGTTCCCGGATTATATTTATGAGGACAAAATTCCATCACAGTTTACAAGGAGATCGTACATAACATGAAAACACATAAATAACAATTTCTCGTTTTACAAGACGGAACAATCAATTAAGTTGTACATATTTGGAGCTTTCAGGAGACATACGACCCCACGTTTGATTGTAATACAGGCTGAAAATATATACATTGTGTCTGCTGGTAAATTAAATGCTCTACACAATTAAACCACCTTTCAAGAAGATGGAAATTCCCTCCAGAATTAAATTCTGCTCAATATGTAGGTATGTGCATGAAATGTAATGCGTGTGACTAGAATTAGTAATTGTTATTTGAAACTGATGCGAAACGGATGGCTGTAAATATTTTTATTCCTGCTATCTTCATGAACTGACAACATCAAATTAAGAATATTATTTTATTGTTATCTATAAACAAATAATATAAATTAAGAAGAGCAGCAAGCAATAGGGAATTGAACAATGTTCTCGGCAAACAGAGCATTTCAAAAGAATCAAAGCTGGATGCTTATTTGGAGTCTTGGTTCCAGCCTTAAATATACAAGTGAAGCTTGGAGGATGCAAAATGTTATGAAAGTAAGATAAATGCGGTAGAAATGTGAGCATTCCGTTAAAATAGTGGAAAAACAATGTTGTATAGAATAAGTAATCATGCCATTGAGAAATGGTTAGGATTGAAGGAATATGCAGTCTTTGAGAGGCAAAAAAGAGCATTCAGATGGTTCAGCCATGTAGAAGTAATCAACGATGATTTTTTTTAAATAATGTATGCGAGTAATATACGAGTATACTATTAATCATACGAAATTTGGTAAGACGTTCTTAAAGAAAAAAGAGTAAAAGAATTTTTTTCAAAAGGAGGGAGTATGAATGAACGTGGCAGAAGTGAAATATTTGTTGAGGATCCAACAAGCTATTCAGTTTTATGCATGTAGTTGAACATTCAATGTTAACATGTATAGTATGTCCGATACTGATTACGACATAATCACAAATTAACATAATCTTTGTTTATTCGACCTAGATTGTAACATAAGACTCATACATTCCTAACCGGGTGTAGCGGGTTGACTTCTTGTTGTTATATGTTCTTTTAAAAAGATTTTCTGCGTGACTTTTACTTAAAGTATAAATAACATCACTTCGGCTGGCTGGAAGAAATTGCTTCATAATTTAATTTTCTATGAAATTTTATGTGTAATATTCTATGAAAACTTCACTGGTCCGGTCTAAATTATATATATATATATATGTTAATCTATATAATAAACTAAAGATATTGGTTTTTATTTTCTCTAATAAACCTAAAAAAAGTTTTAAAAAACACTGTCAGACCTGTGTACAAATAATCCGTGTTCAAAACATAAATTTTTGATTCTTAAAATTATGAAATGAAACAAAGTTGTAGGTTTTACTATATAAAAACAAAAGTGTAGAACAGGTTGTACTGTATAAAACAAAAGCGTAATACAAAACAATATGAAAAACTCGTTTCAATTTACTTAACTTCCGAGTAAAGCCACAAAGCTTGGCAATAAATCATTGTTATATTAAGATATTTAATATGGTTTTTTTATATGAATTCATTCATACTATCACTATTTAAAATAACGTCATTAATTCAATTATATTTTATTATTGACAATATTATTATAACTGAATTTATTAAGTGGCATTTAATAGCTTTTTTTATAATTAATTAGTTTGTGGTGTATTTTTTTTTATTAACACACCTACCATCAATTAGATCATGTTTTTTTGTGCCCTCTCCTATCAATACTTGCAAAGCGTCTGCTTTATTCATACGTATAGGTCTCATTATACAGACTTTTTTGTTTTTCATATTTTTTACATTTCCGTCAAAAGTATTTCAACGATTTATTTCTTCGCCCTACCTTTTCCTCGTGTTTTAATGGATCTACAAAACTTAATTAAATGAATGTAAAACAAGGAAGAGGTAGTAGAGGAATGTATTGGAGGAGAAATTTGAAAATATTTTAAGTGAAAGAAAAGTTAGAAATATGAAAAACGGAAGAACATGTATGACGAGGCTTATGGATGTAGAATATGCAACGGTTGTGTGCGTGAATAGATATGCGTGGATATTTGTCCTTCTGTCTACAACAAAACGGTATATGCACAATGTAAGGCATGTGTGTATTAATTAATATTACTAGTACACGTACGAGTATATTTATTATACGCGTAAAATTGTCTCTAAAATAACATATTTTTGTGCCATGATTATTTATACAAATATGTGTAATTCTTCTACATATAAAAATTTTAACACCTAGACACGACCATTAATCATCTTGTCATTTACTTGATAGAATGGAACAAAAAATATTGTTTTTCTGAGGCAATTTCAGAACCGTGTGTGGAACAATTATTTAATATTTCTTTGTCAGCCTTTCTCAAAAATGTTACCAATTTTGCATACGAGTCACTTTTTGCGAATACATATAAAGATCTTGAATATTCATTGTTTTTTTCAATAACCAATTGTTTTAATTTAATTTTGCGTGTAAATGCCCATTTTAACATAGATTTACTAAGTAAAGGGGAAAAGATACTAAAAGAAAAGACATATAAACGTATCATATATACTCCTAAGCATTCAATTTAATCTTCTGTATTTTTTAAACAGGAACCTAGTTTAAAAAATAAATTCAAATAAAAAATTATAGTATTTGATTTGTAGTTTTAAATTGAATTGTTTTATATAAAAAAAATCGTTGAATAGTAGCATAGTTGAAACCTGACGCTTTAATTTCCATGAAGAAATCTCTTCCAACCGCTCACATTAACGACCACCATGACCTAGTTAGTAAGAGACCTGTATTTAAAGCGAAAAGGTTGCGAGTTATATTCCCCTTGGAACTCAGATTTTGGTAATAGGCTTTTCAGTCTGCCTTTCACTTACGGCCTCCTTTTAGATCTTTCTGGTTGGTTGAAAGAGATAACTATATGATAATACATTCGCAAAACTGTACTATACATAACACAATTAGTAGTATCACAATAACACAACGGTGTTGACGATACCGTTTATCAAAACTAGACTACAAACCTATTTATGAACATTTGAACTCAAACGGGAATTAAACCCGCAACCTCTGAACTGATAAACAATATGCTAATTTATTTATTTTAAAAAAATATTGCAAACATAATCCGGTGGGCTGATTTCCGGGTGGAAATCTCTTCCAACCAACCAGACAAAAGTAAATTAAGCAAGTTGCATGGTCGCAAAAAATAATTAAAAAACTATCCATCCCCACGAAGTCCATGAACATATACGTGAGCACACGCTCATAAATAAACCTACAACTAACACATCCGAATATTTTACAAAATATCCAAATTAGTTACATACTCGTATGTCGACATGTTAAAAAGTGTGGCTGATAAGCAATATTATCTTCGATCCTAATATTTGTACCTGTAGATTAAGAACTTCTGGATTAGGCACGTTACACATAGTTCATTAACATGTTTGCTGGCAATACTACCTTTCATAAGAAGAAAACACTTGTACAAGCACCCGGCGGTAAGTAATACACATCGGGCTTAAGAAAGAGACTGTCGGCCATAATCGGCTAACTTCGGTTTTGCAGAGCGTCGTCTCTGTCCCTAGAACGCTTGACAACGACTGACAAATCGCGACGGAACACGTGCATGAATGACAGAGACGACGCTCTACAAAGCCGAAGTTAGCCGATTATGGCCGACAGTCTCTTTCTTAAGCCCGATGTGTATTGCTTACCACCGGGTACTATACATGCCTAGTAGGGTCTAGCGTGTTAGTTTTTTCCCCATAGAAGCCATCAAATTAAATAAGTATTTTTTTAGATACATTTCATTCTTATTTCTATTTTAAGTTTTATACCCATACATCAAATTTGGCACTAGTGAACAAATTGTTCATCAGATTATACATTAATTGTTTGTTTTTGTTTTTAGTGTTTTTTTAATTAGCAATGAAAAATTATTTTAGAATTGAAATTTTTTACAAAGCTTTTATAGTTCTCATTATTTTCTCCTTTCTTTTTTTAAGTGCTGATTTAATTTTTTATCAGAACATATTTTTTACTTTCATATTTTGAATGGTGTATTAACATTTTTCACAACATACGAGTACATATCAGGGAAGCTATTTGGTAAGCAGTGGGTTTTCTATAAAAGTGCGAATTATCGTATGGCGCAAGCATATCGCTTAGCAAAGCCCATTAAATCAATATAGACGCCCAATATCCTTGACCTTCGAAACAAAGAAAATATACAAGCTTTTAATAATATAAGTATGATTTGTATTTTCAGCCATATTTTTATTACATAGATGGCTCATAAATGTGTATTGACTGTTTGAAGCACAGATATCATATGACCAAAATTATTAATTTCAAAGGTAATATTGGAAAATTGTTATCCATATTAATTTTATTTACAGTATTATTTAACTTCGTAGCTAGAAAACTGCAGAGTTAATATCTTCCATACTCAGAATATATTCTGTTGTATACTAGATTTCATCCTAAAGGTGATTCATCTGTTGCTAATATCATAAATTATGACCTCAATTCCATCATATAGTAGTCTAAAGGAAACGTTCTACTGATGAATGCTCTAAAATCAAAATTAATTTGCGAGGGAAGTTGATATCTTCTACCAAAAACCTTTCCTCTTTTGAAATCGATAGCTCTGTGATTGCGTATTCATCATATGTATGTCAAAAATCTGAGAATCCGTATTCATGAAAATCTGAGTTGACGTAATCACGTCTCCGAGTTAAGCCGCAAGATATTTGTTTCTCTACATTTTCTTAAAAGGAAACGTAATTTGCCTGTTTTAAGCCGAATACTGGTGTCTCAATTTCTTCTTCTTCTATTATTTCACTATGGTGACGTGTGTTATTTGGATGCCAACGAGGAGTTGTTGGATTAGTTGGAAAAACGCCACAATGTTCATATTCAATTCATAGTTAACTGAAGGAAGTATGACAATATGTCAAAGTTCCGGAACAGACTTAAATGGCTTAAAATCGAGCAGCGAAAGAACCTTCACGATTTCTCGATATTATTTTACGAGCTTAACTATCACAGTTTTTCTTCATACCTTCGCGAAAAAATCTACTTTATTTTAGAACACGGGCGTTCTCTTCCACCAGGCACACCCCTTTGCATATCAACCTTCTACATCATATTTCATACATTTACAGTTCACTCGGTACTATTGTAGAACGAACTTCCGAGAATGGTAATGTACGCCATCCTTTTTTCCAGAAAATTAACAAAATATTTGATTAGTTAGAATATGCTTTCATTTTATTTTGTTGTTGTTTCCCTTCTTTAATCTTTAACAAACTCATTTCCTTTACTTCCATCATTATTGCTTAGAGATCGGTAATAAATTTGTTATTTTTTTTCTAGAATTCAAATGAGTATTTTTTTGTAAAACCTGTCGAGTTAAAATAATTTAATGTATCCAAGATAAGCCGGTTGGTTGAAAGAAATTACTGTTAAGCAATCAAACCACTAGATGTAACACATAACAATGTATACAAAATAATAAAAATATATTCAACAAATTTGTGGGAATTGTATTGAGTTATTTATTTTAAATTGATGAACGAGAATTATTACTTAATTTTTTAAATGCTCGAGTTATATACGAGTATAAAGTAACAAAATCACAATGACAGCTTCCCCAGACTAGAGATCCACAAATGGTGTTTTTATTAAAATTATTTAATAGGTTACTTTAATTAAAGGTTACCTTATTAACAGCTAATTTCGTGCAAAACTTTCAAAGCAATAAAACTGTATGTGTAACCTTAAAATCAATATATTTTATATTCATACATTTTTTTATGTACTCGTATAAAAAATTATTGAAGCTAAAACCAATGTTGTTATAAATATTTGACGCTAAAACATATATTCTACTATATTACTTATACATAAGTCATTAAAATATGTTCAAATGATACAGTTAAATCTATTTAGAATTTATAAACTCCCTGGTTTTGATATGTAAATGTTATAAACATATGACAATTAAATTTGATATACCCGAAGTTATAAAAAGCATTTATACTGCCTGTATGTAATGATTATAATTTATTTATTTCATTTCCCGAAATTTATTTGGACACGCAATATCTGTGATTTTATCTGTCGATATGTCTACTGTAATTTCGTTCTGTGAATTGATTTGTCGTAAATTAAATTAGATAAAATCAATTTGTCAACAGAGTAGCTAAATGTAATTAAATTTTTGATATTTCATATGAATAACAGATTTACGAACGATATTTGGCGTGCAAAGATATAAAATAAACCAGTCGTATGAAAAACCTTATGTGCCAAAATACGAGTATATGTCAATTGTGCTGCAATATATTTAGGTAGCAAAAATCAATCGTAGAAATAAATTTATATGAGTTATGTAAAGTTTTGAAAAATCTAGTCAGTAATATAATATTTCCTCTCTTTGGTAGGATATTATCAAATGTATATATATAAATTGAGTGGAAAAAAATGGAGTAATCATGATCTCAAATATTAATTGCCGATTTTTTTATTACATTATATGAAAGGTTTTTAAAATAAGTTAAGTGGTTTGGAAAATCTTTGAACCTGTGTTGTTTATATAGTATTTTAAAAACTAAAAAATTAAGATAACAGTATATTAAAAATCAATTGTCGAACTATAAATTCCATTAGCTGTGCCAAGTTTTGAAGATAAGCTAAGTCTTGTGACAACTCTTTGATCCTGTGATATTTTTATGGGTCTTTGAAAAACATAAGATTCAGATATCATGATTGATCGCCAAGCTTTAAATTTTAAAAGTAAGTCAAGTACGAGTAGTATGCCAAGTATTTGATCTTATACTGTTAATGTGGTTTTATTGAAAATAAGAGATTAATTAATCATAATACAAAAAATCACTTACTGAGTTTTAAATTACATAAGATGTGGATTTTTTTTTTATAATTCAAGTGTTACGGCAAGTTTTTGATCCTTTACTTTCGATATGGGTTTATTGAAAAAAAAATGGGAATATTAAACGGTTAAGATCGAAACGTAGTGCACAATAGGAGTTTGAATACTTGAGCTTTCAGGAGGCGTGAAAGTAGCGAATATTTATATTCACCCTTTATTTACGAAGTGGCGTTGCGTTTAATCTTCAACAAACATATATTCGAGCATTTTCTCATAATTCCTAATAACTGAAATATGTGTTCGATGCGTATATGGATAAAATTGTAGCATATGCTATTAATTTATTCAAATTGATTCAGTACGCTATGGATTGACATCAACACTAACAACGTTAATGAGATTTTTTTGTAAATTATATGATTATATACAATGTCCTTAACCCAAAAATTAAAGGTTCAATTCTCAAGGCACAGATTTTTTTAAATGAGTCCCAGTCTGGTTTTTCCTTATGGTAGACATTATGAACTTCTTAGGATTATTTCTACTTACAGACCTAAATTTAGATATGCTATTCCATAAAAAAGTTTATCTAGAACCATTCTTAATTGAATTATATTTAAAAAAAAACACAGCCAGTAAAACCCTTGCATGTCTTCTACCTGAGGGTTTTCGGATTCGATTCCCGATAGTACCCAAAAAAGAATAAAAAAAGAATCCCAGTCTGGTCCACGGACTTCTTTTGAAAGCGACACTAGCACACGCTAGATGTGTGCAAGTATTGTTGCCTATCCAAGTGTGGTAGTATTTTACAAACATACGATGACGAACTGTGAGTAAAATACCAGATCCAATGTTTTTTATTCCGAATTAAGTATCCCTGTCATGTTCATCATCCATTTCCGTTCTACCAATTCGGATATGTTAAGGGATTCCAAACGAATAAATAAAGAACTTACTTCATAATATACACTTTTCTGTATAAAATATGCACCATACGAATAAAAATATTACGCACTTCACTATTCGGCAAAAAATCTGTATTAAATAATATCTGGTAAAAAAGGTACAATATTCCGGCATCTCAATCGAGAAAATCAAAAAATGAAGACGTCATAACAATAAATATGATCACCGGTTTATTTTTTCATCCTTCTCGTATTTTTGCCATTTTCGACTAGTCGCATTATACGTTGGTACCGTGGAAATTTTCCAGCCGAAATAAAGTTGCGACCCCCCGGGGAGCCATTCTCGTTATCGACGCCCCATACGAGACAACTGCTACCCCTTCACACTGTCGTCAGATATAAAATATTACACGTCAATAGTTTTCAATTACAAAAAAACGGCCGCACATTAAATATCGCAGCATAACTGTCACCTTTAAATGGATGTAAAAAAAATAAGCTGATTTGTTTAGGTATTGAAACTATTAGATTATGATTTTTCATATTAGAACACTTTGTTATAAACATTATACATTTTTTGGCATGAATTCATTTAATTGAAACGAAACGACGAACAAATTACCTGAATTTTAGAAGAAACTCATATCTCAGAGAGGCTTTAAGAATTGTGCAATCTCTCTACAATAAGAATTGTGAAGAGACTTTGATCTCTCAACGGCGCAATGTAAATTGGTATTTGGTTGATATTATTGTTGTTTCGCACAAGAAGGGCATGGATGTAATACAATACAACATGGCTCGCGGGATGACCATGCCATGGGGGAACAATGTATGACAGTTTATAGTAGAAAACTAAATTAAGGGATTAGGGAAGAATATTAAGGCTTCTGTGTTGAATAAGGTGAAGAAAAGCATTTTGAGATGGTTTGGGGATAAATAACGAATGACTTAAAAATAAAGACGAAACAAAAAGGCAGTGCGGTGTTGTGGATGAAGACAATGGAAAATATTGTTAGATGAAGTGGATGATATTTTGAAAGAGGGAAAATTAAAAGGTCGGAGAAATCGGAGTTATATGAGAAAGTGTGTGAATGTAGGAGAGGTGAAGGATGTGTATCGAGATAGAAAAGTATTGCGTTATGTTCTCTCTGCATACCTCGACAGAGAAATGAAGTGGTGGCATGTATGTATGTGTAATATACAACTTAAAAAAATATCTTAAGCATTTATTCGTCGTATTTGACAACAAATCTGAATTAGCAATGCAAAATATTGAACAGCGTGACCGGAAGACACCAAAGTTTACAACCCTTTAAATCAAAGTTTTGGGATAAGAACTTCTAGAGTAAGTATTACGTTACTCGCAGTTTGTCGTGGTAAATATCACCGCATGTGAAGAGACAACATCAATTGAACACGTTTAGTGCATTCGAGAATTATTACTAAACTGGGAGTTATTTGTGCCACGGGAATCGAACCGAACTTCAGAATGGAGTACAGTGTCTTATCAATAAATCTATTGAAATCATTAACCTAAAAGGTTTATTTGTTTAAACAAACCCGGCCTTTTTTTTAATTACCTAATCACTGTCGGAAGAAAAGTTTAAAATACCCATACTTAGGGTAATCTGGAAGAACGATGAGACGTAAGCAAACACAAAACATCATCAGTCATTTTTCATGAAAAAAACTTGTTTCAGCAACATTAAAAAAAAATCCGGAATAGTGGTATTCACTCAAAGCTTATTTAAACACCTTTATAATTCTATTTTAATTCAATTCAGTTAGAGCACTATTTAATCACTTGAAAATATATATTTAACCTAACTAGTTTCAAGTCATATGCGACTCATCTTCAGAGATATTCGTATTCCGAACTAACATGTAATTATATACTGATAAAACATAACTTTAATATGCTAGCAATATATTATACTAATAAATAATGATACTGATTATCTATAGGGTTAATGTTTAAACTCTAGATATTTTACTTGTATTATTGGAGGAGGTCGGAGGAGATGACGGCATCTTGGCAATAAACTCGATGCATCATAATGTATACAATGAAACTCATACAAAACAGTAAATAATTTCAAACACTGCCAATTAATAAAACGGAAGCTTTTTTAAAGTAAAACCTTTAAAATTCGATTTTTCGCTCCCCTTTCGTTTATATATAGAATACTATCGCTTTTAAAACGGTTTAAGATATAATTTATAACTCAAAGCGCGTTATATAAAGGCCATAAATTTGAAACTTATAAAAAGTGGCGCCCGTAGCAATTAAAAGCATATTTCCTTGTCTTAGCGACACCTGATAAGGCCCGTTTGCAAATTAGTCTAATAAATTTCTTTCAATACGCGACACGTTTTACGATCCGTTACATCCTCCAGTAATACCCCTGAGTACGTTCCACCCTTTGATAAAAACCGAATAAAATTACCTGCCTGATTTATTAAAAAAATATATCCCCTAAATTTTTTATTTTTATTCCCCTGATGACAGAGATCAGAAGAAGTTATAGGTATTTTTTTACAAGTTTTCTTTTTCTTGGATCGTTTTTGAAATATGTATATTTAAACCAGTCTGTCTTGCGTATACGATATTTCTTCTTTTTTTCGTTTTATGCCCACTAAGCAAAGCATTCTTATGTTACATATAGGGGATTCCATGTTCGATTCCCAGTGGTGCCCAATAAAAAGTCCAGGTCTCTTTTTCTACATTCTTTCTAGACTTTGATAAAGTTTTTTTTGTGTTTATTGAAATATTTTGACCTTGTTTATTATTATTTTCTTTTTAGTAAACTTGTGAATTTTTTAAGCTTCGATTAGCTTATCCGATCCAGAAGCGTCGAAAAATAGTTTTGCTGGCCTTAAAATTTTCCGTGAAAATCCTAGTAATGAATGGAATACGATCCAAACGTGTTTAAATTTTAGGCCTAAAGCCGCCTTTTATTTACTGCGCTACGAGTAATTTTCTTTATCGCGTGACTTCAGACTTTAAACCTATCGTCACTCCTATTAATTTCACACTCTGATGTGTCACCACCAAGGAGGAGTTTCATTATGCATTTCCTTATTATTCAATATGTCATATAACTCTCATTATAAATAAGAAAAATTTCGATATTCTAGTTTGATTCAACATGAGCTAGAACTTTTTTTGTTCCACATAACAGCTTGTGTGATACAGGAACTAAACTAAGTCAAAATATTTATATACATGCAGAAGAAAGATCGTTGCTGGATATAACAAAGACAGATTGAAGACAATTAAATCGAATAGCCAACAAACATCACAGATATAATTAAAAGGATACTCAAGAGATACGGGAATGGGCAGGATACGTCACGAGAAGGGATGATTAGATACTAAGAGATGCAAGGAGATATAGTAGAAGATCTCAAAATAGATGGAAGAGATCCTTTGAACAAAAGACAATAAAATGCTAAAAACTGACTTCACTCAGCAGCGATACACGTACAAAATCGTTGACCATAAAATAGTTGATTTATTTGTAATTACTCACATTTTCTTATGTACACATATAAATAATTTTACTATCCAACAGATGCAACTCACAAATTCTTGATGGACTTGTTGTACCTTGTTTCATTATTCCTTATTGAGTGAACCCTATGGATTTGAACCAAAGGACTCAATGCTGAGACTCAATCAATAGGTGGTCTCCAATTAACTATCGGGACTGACAGCACGTAAATGTTAGCTAACACTTTACATAACAAAACAATTTGGATCTCGCCCTAGTGTACAAGGCTGAGAGCCACAAAAGTCGAAATCGTTTAAGGGTGCCCTCACTGGGCAGTAGATCGAATGAAAGCAGATACTGGTTAATATATGTATTTTTATTTTCAAATTTTATTTTCCTGGTAAAAGCATCAAGAAAAATTAGAAAGTCAAGTATGGAGCTCCTAAACAAATTTATTATTTTAATTTTTCTTAAATTAGGTCAAGGAAATATTTTCTATTTTAATTTAAAAATATTCTACCGAGAATTGAACGATAACAAACTTAAATATATTTCCTTTTAAAAGCTCCGAAGATTAAGGAGATCAAGTAATTTCATGGTGAGAGTCCTCGGTGAATATTAAAATATAGAGCTTAAAAGATAGAAGAGGCTGTAAAAATATATTCTAGGTTTAATTACTGTTGGTATAAATCTTTGCTCTAAATATTTAAACCCAAATACAGGTGGCTACTTTCAAATCCGAACAAGTCTTACATTTTAGTTTTTTTTTTAAATGGTATAATTTTATTATGTTTTGTAATTTGTTTTATCAAACACCGTTTATTCCACTTTTTGTAACGGTATAATCCTACCGGTTTCAAGGCTTTCACCTCATCATCAGGAGAGCACAAAAAAGTCGTGTTTGTGCTCCCTGATGATGAGATGAAAGCCTTGAAACCGGTAGGGTTGTACCGTTACAAAAAGTGGAATAAACAGTTTGATAAAAACAAATTAGAATGTCCTTAAACACCCACAATGTTAATGCTTTAACTATAAATAATATTTTTTTTTTCTATCCTTGACTAAAGTATAATATAAGAAATATTATAAGCCATTGTGGTTCGTTTATGAAATAACATTTATTAATACATACTTACAGTTTATTTTACTAGAGACATTGAGTGACCATGAACACTAAATTATTATGACAAGCGTACCTTAGTTGCATGTCTTCAGACCAAGGGGTTACAGGTATCATTCCCATTGGTATCCAGATTTGTTAAAGGTAAATTCTACTCTGTTTTTCAGTAATATCTTATTTAACACCTATGTTAATATTTTAAAGAGATTTTCAAATAGCAATATATCAAACAGGACAACTAAAGTCTCATACAATATAATTATTGCATAGCATTCATAATACAGTGAAGGTTCTTTTGAATGTGTATGTATAATGTCAGTAAAGTATGAGAAACAGAGGAGAATGTGTAAAGAGATGTATGGATGTGGATAAAATGAAAGCCGAGTTTGTTAATATCGTGGTGATCTGAGTTTTTTTCTACTCGAATATCGTGGTGATCTGACTTTTCTTCAACTCGAGTATCGTGGTGATCTGACTTTTCTTCTACTCGAGTATCGTGGTGATCTGAGTTTTCTTCTACTCGAGTATCGTGGTGATCTAACTTTTCTGTCTACTCAAAATATTAAGAAAGCATTTGTATAATTACTTTGCTTTTAAATCGAACTTTTTTTAAACATTTTAAAAAAGAAATTATGATATTAGAATACATTATTTTTTATAACACCAATAAATATTATAGAAGATATGCAAAAAATATTCGTTGAACGTATAACGTGTATGAAAAACGTAGTTATACTCGTTTTGTAAAAAAGTCTATGTAATGATTCAGTTCATATCGTGTCTTTATTATGTATTCAAATCATAAATTCAATATATTTCTAAGATGTTTTTACGAATTAGGTTTGTTTGGTAAATCTGATGGAACTAAAAGCTCCAAAATATTTTTTATTGGAGCAGGACTAGTTGGATAGAGATGTACCCACAATACAGGTTTGTAATTTGTAAAAAATACCTTGAGTTAAACTTCGTAATCAAACAGTTACCAAGTTAATCATATGAAGGACTTTAGTAAAACAATTTTGTTTACACAGAATAAACAAATAAGTATATTGAAAGTAATTTGTATATTATTTGTTCATTCTGTATTAAGGCAGTGGAATGGAAAAAAAACATTAAAAAAGATGTTATAAAAAAATCTTGACTCATTTCACAGCATTTTCCCAGTCGAGATACACCCCACTAATAGGAGGACGAGTTTTTAACCATACCGTTATTTTATATAGTAAAGTTACTCCATATGGACTAACAAAATGTATTATTGTCATATCGTTAGCACGAGTAAGCCAATTAATTCAAATGAGAAAAATTCTGAAAGTAAATAGAATTATTTTCTTCGTTTGATGGGGGATAATATAAAGGTACATGTTTTTGTCAAGAGACTCTTGCATCCTTCTAGTTTACTTTTTGGTAGCCTGAGTAAGTGTTCATTCTTTAATGATATAAAGAAGTAAAAATATATAAAGGGTCTTTCAAATTGAGCGGTTTTTTTAATCCATTTTTTTTAATTCTTGAATAAAACACACAATTTGCTTTGATTTCAAAAGACTTTCTATTGATCATTGAAGTATAATGTATAAAATTTAAACACAAAAAAACAATATCCGCCAAATGTCCACCTTTTGCAGCTCCACAGATGTCCACTGTTTTGTCAAAATTTTCGATGACATTTTGGCATAATTGCGGTTCTAACTCACCAACGCAAATTATTTCGTCCTTCAGCTCAGGAATTGATTGTGGGTCATTCTTATAGACCTGGTTTTTCACGTTACCCCAGACAAAATAATCCAACGGTGTCAGATCACATTATCTTGGTGGCCAATTCACATCACCGTTTCCGGAGATTACAATACATAAAATAATTCAACAAACTGAACACGTTGTTGTATTGTATACGACTCCATTTTTTTATAAATGTTATACATTACACATCTCATATGTCACAAAACACAGGAAATTTTGCGACGCCATCTGTATTTTATCCAAGAATTAAAAATACCGCTCAATTTGAAAGACCCTCAATAACAACGCATACTCCCATATACGGAAGTCGAAATTAACATTATTGTTGCTGTTGAGATTCAGCTTTTTAAAGAAGAAGCTTCGTGTCATCTCTACTCTTACTTTAATATTTTAAAACTGGCTCCCTTAATCATTCAGCCAGAATCCTAGATATACGCTCGCTAAACAATTTTATGAAGTTACTTGTTGGTTTTATTTTGATTTCATTATTGAAAGTTGGAATTATAACAACGTTGCCTAGTTGGTAAGACGCTTGACTTCCACCCGGGGGTTAATTCCCGATGATACCTAAAAAAGAGTAGTAGGCACGTCTGATAAGAATACTTACACGCACTAGGCGTGACCAACCGCGAATTTCGTGTTTATTCTAGTGAATCTTTACCCGAAGATTCGATAAATGGCAATATCGTCTCCCAGCCACGTTCTTCAATACGTTTGAATTACCAGTTTCTCTTTATTTAAATGTACTACAAGAATTCACGAATAAATAAAATCTTAAGGCGCAAATCGTGTAACAAGTGTAATGGAACAGCGCTATAAAATTCTTCATGTGTTTAACCATTCGCCATGATGCCAAAATCATGTTTAAAATTTTAAAGGCAAAAATCTAGAAAATATGTAAGAATCTGTCTGGAACATATATAGATAGTATATATATCTATACATACCAAAGACCGGAATCTCAGACAAACTCTGTCTCCGGCATCCTCGACGCTAGCCCCGGGCCATGTGGGTTTTTGACCCTATCACTACAATAGAAGTAAGGAAACACCGACTGGTCTGATGCTGAAGAGCATTATCACTATGAGGTACGGAAGGAAACTTTAACGGAAGTAGAGAGACTCGGAGAGAACAAACTGTCTTCTCCTTTAAAATCAGACAAATCCTACGCAAATATCGTTTTATAAATTAAATATTAAACATACTTTATTTTTTACACCTTCCATCGCCGAAAAAAATATGAATATTAAAACCTTCACATTAAATGCTTCGCCTCGAAAACACGATAAAATGAAATAATATTTCAGCAAATGGAAACCAAGTTCACAACTTTGTTCTTCTCATGAACTAAATTCTACAATTTAAATGACAAAACTGTAAGAAAAATAGTTTATGAAATATGAGATAGTAATGTAAAAAAGGAAATGTTAGAAGAAGAATTGTAGAGCTGAATGTTATGCTTAGCGCTACAGTGTTTTTCTGTAATATATAAATACCATCGCGTCATTTCCCTGAAGGTGTAGATAGAGAAAACAGAGCGCCAGACTTTCCTATCTCGACAAACGTCCTTTGCCTCTTCTACATCCATACACATTCTCATACAAGCTCTATTATAACTTAGAGATAAGAGCAGCTTCCCGAAAAGAAGAGCATAATATTGGAGCCAACTTGCAGAAATGCCACTTCACCTGTTTATAATTTCGATGGTAGGCATGTGACATGATATTTTCCTTATAATGTTTTTTGTTTTATTTATACCCGTTTTTCAAACATTGGTATCTACATAAATCAAAACCTTAAACTCTGAGTTGGAAGACAGGCATCTTAACAACCAGGCCATGGAAGTGGTCGCGATAGTATTACTTAAAAATGTAACGTAGAATTTAGAAAACATTTTTCAATATATAGTATCTCCGTTAAGATTGAGAGTTGATGGCATCTTTACATTAACTATTTTGATGATGTTGAGTCCCTCTATTACCTCCTTCAATATGTCCAGTTCCAGTCCCCCTGTATAAATAGTTAAACTTAAGCAATTTAGCTCAGAAGTTAAACTAAATCTATTTTAATGGTTATTTATGTTAAAATTCACGTAATATCAAATCATTACTGAGTTGATGAAGACATTATATCGTCAATACACCGTAAAAAATAATGATGCTCAGTAAATATTTAAATGCTCCAGAGTTGAGCATTAACCGTTACGGTTATTGACATTTTATGGTATTTGGAAGCAATAAACCAAATAATGATTATTATATTTTGAATCTCAGATTCAAAACTTACTTCCATTTAGGTAAGCAATAATGAACTAAAGTATAAAGAAAGAAATATGTAAGCAATAATGAACTTAAGTATGGACCAAGAAATAAAAGCGTATTTATTTGCTGGTGATAATAATTCGTTATGTTTTAGATACATCCAAACTGCATTAAAAAAATCAGATTTATGGTTGAGTGGTAATGGCCTGGATATACAATATATGCAGAAGATTGTCAGTATTTTTTTACCCATTATTCAGTGGGTAAAATGGGATATGTGACTTCGTTCATATACATTTAAAAAAATGGTTTAGATATATATTATTTAGAATTAACTCATGTCAAGTATATAGCGGCATTATAAGGCTGCAGTAGATCATCGTGTATATCATATACAAAACGGAGAATACCGGAAAGTTTAGGGGATGAAATGTACCCTCATCACCACATATAATAATTTTTTTTCTAGCCAGTGTACAGAAATCCAACACAATACAAGTGATAATTCTGCAAAAGAGACCAAAATTATAACAACGAAATAAAAATGGAATCAATACCTAAAAACAACATTCATCATAATGTGTAGGTAAAACACAATACAAAGTGGTAAAATATTGGCTTCTTCCTATTTTCTCCATTTTATGTTAGAAACAATAGTTTCTTATATTATTTTTTTTTAATGTCAACGTAACCCAGATAAATAAAGTTTTAATAATATTATTTTTAAATGTATTTTTTAGCTACCTGCAACCTGGTCTGATCTATTGATTAAGCTACGTCAGCTTACCCAGTCCTCAACATGGCCTTTAGGGAGTTCCATTTTGGGTTTTTAGCAGCCTGTTTGATACTAGACATTTGACAAGATAAGCTAAAAAGCTGCGTGTTTTTTTTTTTGACATACAAAATAAATAACATCTATAAGCTTTATGGTTAATGCCAGAAAATACATTATTGTGAATTTGATCGCAGAAAACACACTGGTAAAAATAATTCTCAAATTTTCAACACTAATATCAACATCAATTCTTTGATTATATTTGTAAAAATAACCCTCAAACCTCAAAATATATTTTGATATTAGTGTACAGTTCAAATAGCCTTAAAATTTCATGTACTGATGACAACATCAATTTTAAAAAAGCCACCCTCAAATTTAATATACTTCAAAATACTTTGATAAAAATTACTAGTATATTAAAAGAGCTAAAACATTGGATATTACAAAGAAAGCTTTGGTCAAATGACTCTACAAACGTCTTTGTAGGCCTTTAAGACATTTAATAATACTCGAAGATGTCTAACTTACGAAGATGGACTACGATAATTAAAATGCCCTAATCTGTAACAATGACGAAATCGTGAAGACTTGTTAGATGTTTTTTAGATCTTGAGCAGTCATTATACTCGTAAGTATTCGGAACTTGACCAACAATTTTCTTATGATCTTAATATACATCTGAGAGAGCATTAGTTAAAAATTTTCATAACTCAATCTGCAATAATCCAACGAAAAATTATTTTTCTAACCGAGTTGTGGAATCTTGAAACGATCCACCGAATAGTGAGTGCAGCGGCATTGAATTAGTTTAAAAACCATCTGAACAAGTTCCTACACACTAACCCAGAAATGCAGTGTCATTCGTTTAACTTTGCTTATATTTAAATGATATATTTATGTATTTCCATAGAATTTTCTTTGTGAAAATAGGATAAATATTGTTCAAGATATTAACAACATTAATGCTGCCTGTTAACAATAATAATACATACACATTTCCCCGTCGAGATAGGCCTAGAAGACAAAGCGCCAGACTTTCCTATTTCGGGACACATCTTTCATCTCTTCCGCATCCCTAAACACTCTCATACAACTATTACGATTTATCTGACTTTCTACGTTTCCTTTCAAAATATTCACATCATCTAATCATGTTTTCGTTGGTCTTTTATCACCATGCATGCCACTCACAATTTGCACTATATATTTGTTTTGTTTGTTTTCTGTCTTTCATTCGTTCTACATACCCAAACCATATCAGACTGCTTTCGTCATCTTACTCAACACATCAACTTTAAGCTTGTATTCATCACAAATGATAATAATAATATTATATAGCACTTTTGATGTAATATTGCCCCAAGCCTTAAGTTTTTGAACAATGACAAACATACGGGGGTCATCCAGAAACTAAGACTACAAGGGCTCCTGAGGCCGGGGGAATTTTTTCGTTTCAAAGTTGGTGCACCTGGCGTGTAGGGGGGATCTTAACGGTTAGTTTGTTTGGTCCCACGTGTTTGTCGGTCATTTTGTTCAGTCACAGTAAATTCTTCCGATGGAGAGGTCGTCGCGGGCTTCCGCCACCTCTCGTCCGTGCGAGACTCGCGCGGTCATCCGTTTTTTGACTTTGCAGAACAATACTGCCGCGAATATCCATCGGAAGCTCGTGGAAGTTTATGGTAGTGATGTGATGAGTCGACAACATGTCACGAAGTGGGTTAGGTTGTTCAGAGAAGGCCGTACTGATACTCACGACGAGGCAAGGCAGTGATTTCTGATGAATTTGTGCAAAAAATTGAAGAACAAGTGCGAAATGATCGCCGTGTGACGCTTGACGGCCTTTACGAAGAATTATCTGACATTTTTCGAAGTCTCCTAGGTAGTATTGTGTCGAAAAAACTTGGTTACAAGAAGTTGTGTGCGAGATGGGTGCCCAGAATGCTCACACCGGAGCACCGTCAAAATCGAGTGACCGCCGCGCGTGAATTTTTGGATCGTTTTGCACAAGAGGGAGAAGCTTTTCTGGACTCTATCGTGAAGGGAGATGAGCCGTGGGTGTGTCTCTACACCCCAAGAATTTTCCAACGATCAGGAAGTCGATGAAGCTGTGAAGAAGTGGCTTAAAGAGCTGGCGGCGGAGGTCTATGACACTGGCATACAAAAGCTGGTGCCCCGACTACAGAAATGTCTCGATCTCGACGGTGATTACGTTAAAAAATAGTTAAATATATTTGTGAAGTATCCTGTGAATTTCAATTAAATACAAGCATTTTTCGATCCTACATAAACTTTGTAACCTTACTTTCTGGATGACCCTCGTATTTTTTAACAATAAAAATAATGACATTTTATCGTAAATAATAGTCACAATTGTTTTATAAAGCATGTAATTGAATACGGTAGCTTTAATTTATAATATAATTGTAAGACAAGGTTTAATGTATAATTGTCAGACAATGTTTAATTTATAATTGTCAGACAAGGTTTAATTTATAATTGTCAGACATGTAGCTGTGAAACGTAAAAGTTGTAAAAGATGATATTCACATATTAAAATGTATACGGTATAAAGGCATAATATTTTTAAATACTAAATTTTAATTTTTGTTCGATATTCTGTCATTTCCATTTGTGATAGTACAACATTAAAATAGGTAGAATGTGATATCTTTATAGTCCAGGCTTTAGTCTTAAACCTCAATTTTACTAAAATATTATTTAAATGAAAGTGTATTTATTCCACCCTTATTTAACCGACCAATCCAGATTACAAAAATATTTTTCATATCAAAATTGTGCACTCAACCTACCCGGGGGTGAGTGAGATGGCAAATATTCAGTAATTTTTTTTCGAAAAGGAGTGAACTAACTTGGAATAACTTTTTTACCATTTAAGATGGTTTAATTTATTTTTTATCATATATACGTCCAAAGGGTTTTTGAAAAACATTAACGTACGCAAAAAAGAAGATTAAAAAACGAAAATAAAAACGAAGATTAAAAACACAAATTAAAGCAAAAATTAAGGAAGATAATGAAAAAAATTACATAAATTAAGAAAGATAATGTAAAAAATTACATAAATTAAGAAAGATAATGTAAAAAATTACATGAATTAAGGAAGATAATGTAAGAAAACAAATTTCGGAAAAAACATATAACAACGTTGTTATATCAAAAGGTAGTAGAATAAGACAATTTCAGTTATGAATTAAAAAAAAATCCAACAAAAAATACTTGAACATGATTAAACAGAATAATAACATTTAAACACATAAAGCGAATCACTTTTAAATATTATATTATTTTACATAATGTGTAAGGAAAAGATAAATTTAAAAAAAAAATAAGGAAGATAATTTTAAACATTAAAATAAGAAAATAAATTACAAAAAAACTTACATTCGAAAAGTAACAACGTTGTATGAAAAATAGACGAGAAGATAACTTCAGTAATAAATTTAAAAATATTTTTTAAAAATCAAATAATTTTTTTTAAAACACGACTCGACAGAGTTATATCATTGAAACATATAAAGCAAATCACTAACAAAAATTATATCGTTTAACATAATGTGTAAGGAAAAGGGGAAAACCTAAAATATTGCTTAAGTTGATAAACAGGGGGGATGGGGATATAAAAATATTGGAGGGTAAGAACATTAAGATAATAAAAAAAACAACCTTTTAATTGCCAAGGGAAATAAAGTTTGGAGATTGTGCGCTAGAAAAATGTTATCAGCCACAGGTAAGAATCATAACGTTAAAATACAAAAACCAAAAGAAACTTGTGTCAAAGAAAATCACACCATCAAGATATAATAGGCAACATCTAATTTCAATTAGATGAGTGATGATATTGACAAGTGATGAGATTTTTCCATTAAAGATTTCTATTTTTTAGATAATTATTATCCTCATTTTTTTTTACTCTTTTAATTTAGGTGATAAGAGAATGTCATAATATGTTAATATATTGGATTAATTTTTAAAATTACTTTTCGTAAAATAATTGAAAAATTACTTTTTCTTATTTCATACATATCACGCCGTTTATCTGTAGGAGTAGGCAGATACTATAAAAAGCAACATTTTCATATCGCGACATACATATTTGGCCTCCTCTATATTCATACAGCTTCTTATACAACACCTACGATTTCTTTGACTTTATGACATTTCCTCCGTTCCAAATATCTTCACTTGATCTGACCATACTTAGTCTTCCTCGACTACACTTACTCCACATTTGCACAGTATATTTGTTTCTTTTTACATGTCTAAATCATCTCAAAGCGCTCTTCGTTATCTTTTTAATACATAATAAAATCATTTTATTATGTATTAAAACGTCGAATAATCAAATGAAATATAAGTCCTGGTCACTCGCTATCCATCACAGGGTGGCAAGTGTTAACACTCTAATCTTAAGTGCACATTTATCCCTCGTAGCTCAATTCCGTATTCTGTCGTATATTATTACCCTACCTGTTTTAACAGTGCATGCATTTCTACAGCATCCATCATATGTATGCATCATTAATATGTGTATGAATTCTTAAATTGTTTCAATCAAATTAAAATTTACTTACTTTAATTATAACAAATGCAAAAATGGTCGGTTACACTTTTAAATATTTCAAATTTGTCCAATTAACCGATGAAAAGTAAGAAAAACTAATAACATGTCGCTATTGATTTTCGGTAAATCTTGTTTATTGTAAACAATTAATATCTACGCTTTATTATTGTCAAACTTGGTATATATTTACAAAATGCTTTTCTCATTATATTTCTTTGTAAGTCTGTTGTGTACATGGTTATGCCTATACATGGTAGATCAGGCGGGATTATCGCTTTACATGAATTCGTTTAAAACAGCCAGCTTATCTTGGATATGTAAAATTATTTTCATTTAAAACAGATTTTTTTTAAAATCAAGTGAAAACAATACTAATCTCTCAAAAATAACAATACTAGAAGAAAGGAATTCGTTTAACGATAATGTAGAAGAATGCAGTAAAATATAGGTGAAAGGGTATTTTTTTTATTATGTTAAAAATCTATTATTCTTGAACGTGATAAAGGATGGTGCACATTTGATAACTCTTTTAAGTTCGTTTCTCAGTGAGGCCTAGTCGATATTTATAATTGCAATTAATTTCTTTTGTGAGAATAAATCTTATATTATCGATACAGAATAAAAACTAGATGACAATTATCTCATAGATTAACGACCAGCATAGCCTAGTAGAAACACAATTAAATAACAAAAAAATAGGTTTAAATTTTGTAGATTCGTAAGACACATAAATTTCTCACTTCTAGAATAAATATAGAAGAAAGACAGACTATTATGAGTCTGAAACGCCATAGTCCTAATAGTCCATAAATAATACAATAAAATGGAAAGGCTCATATAAACTGATAACATATTAACTGGGAAAATATAAAGGTTAAGTTCTCCGATCCGATGGATCGATCAGGCAACAGATGCCCCTGGTTTTTAAGTTGTAACTGCTCATGGAGCTACGATTTACAAAATACGACATAAGAGATTAAAAAATACAGGATAGTAAATTATTCCAAGTCACAATTTAAGTTGAGAAGGCTCCAATGGAGAGAACTAGAAAACTAGAAAAGAAGAACCTTCACAGTACTGTGAACTCAAATACAATAAAATACGTTTTTTATTCAAAAGTAATTCTCAAAAAGAGGAGCCCACGGAACTCGACATTCGAATGCGAGAAAATACAATACTATTTTTTTTTAATATATATAAAAAACGCTCAAGAAAAACTCACATGTCGGGGTGGTTAAATACAAGAAAATACATATTTAAAAAATAATAAAACGAATGTTTAATAAAAACTAACAACTTTAGCAAAATAAGAGCCTTTAAGGCAACAAAATACGCTTTTCTAATAAAAATAACTTTAGAAGAAAAGCCCACTGAACTTCAAACTCACACACAATAAAATGAGTTTTTTTTAAGTTTTACAATCATAGAAAAATAAGAGCCCACGGGACTGGGAACTCGAATGCAACAAAATACGCTTTTCTGATAAAAACAACTTTAGAAGAAGAGTCAACTGAACTTCAAACACATATGCAATAAAATGAATTGGTTTTTTTTTTAAGTTTTACAATTTTAGAAAAATAAGAGCCCACGGGACTAAGAACTCAAATACAAGAAAACACGCATTTTTAATAAAAAAAACAAAACAACTTAAGAAGAAAAAGAATACATTCAACTGAGATCTTAAATTAAATAAAATGCGCTTTTTAATTAAAAACAAAACAACTTAAGAAGAAGAAGAGCCCGCGAAATGACACTTTTATGTAATAAAATACGTCATTTTAATAAAAATAAATAACTTGAGAAAAAGAAGAGCCCTCGGGACTAGAAACTAAAGTGCAAGAAAACATTCTTTTTTAATAAAAATAACACAACTTGAAAAGGCAAAGAGCTCACGGGACTGGAAGCTCATGTGGTAAAAAAAAGGTTTTTTTTTTTCATAAAAAAAAAAACAAAATATCGCGAGAGTAGAAGGAGTCACGAGACAGGGAACACAAATGTATACGCGTTTTAATTTAAAAAAAGCAACTTGACAATAAGACTGGGAAATCTAATAAATAGTACTTACTTATTTTTCCAGTTGATGGTACAGGAGCCTGAAGCATGATGGATACCATAATGAAGACAGCAATGGCACTCCACCGCAGACTGGTGCTCCACAAACGCATATTGCCAGGACAAGATTTGGCAGGACACTTAGATTTTTCACAAAGCACCATCTTCGAGGACAGTGCAAGCGACCACAAGAATATAATATCGATTAGCTCTCACGCATATTGTATGCCGAAACACCAATCCAGTTTCCAATAAAAATATTAATTTTTATTTGACATTAATATTTTTTTAAACACACTCTGCTTGCATATAATAAAGGTTACAGAAGCAGACCAATTTTTTTAAAAGATTTGTTTTAATTTTAATTTGTTGATTCTATTTTATTTGTAATCAAATAGCCAACTACAAGTAGAAAGCTATTTATCTTCAAAGTTGCCAAGTCATCATCTGAAAGAAAGAAAAAATATATTAATTAAGAACACAATTATGTTATCTCCTTCCTTATAACATACAGTATAAAAAACATATTTATCGATCCTGGACGAACCAAAAATCGAACAGCGTTTTATCATGTAGTTCTTCTACCTGAGGAGTATTATCAGAAGAGAAGATATTGTACAATGGAGACACTGGTGATCCAATGGAAAATACAAGGGTTCTGATCACACACATTTTAAGGAATGTAACTAACAGTTCAATAACATGTATAATTGGAGGCATATATTTTTTTCCGCAGTGCTGTCAATTAGCTCGTAAGATCAAGTCTGTGTTTTCTATTCCTGTATCCGATCCGAAAGGACTAATATTTAAAAGAATACAAGAAAGAAACGTATGATATAATTTTTTTATTGTTATACAGTACTTTCCCGTGGAGTCATGGGGATTAACTGTAAAGTTTACTAGACATCTTTATCAGACAACCTCAATTTCTTTCGATTAGGCTGTGAAAGGCAAATCTAGTGACACCAAAGAAAGCGGAAATGAGTTAGAGCAAGATAAAGGTGTGAGAATGTATCCTCTCCACCTGTCCCAAAAGGGTATAGTGCAATGATATATAACATACAAAATCTATTAGTATCTGATTCAAATTTTAAATCTTTTTTTCTAAAATGGTCAGGAGTAACCATAGGTAATATAATGTTCTTCATCTTTAATAATTTTACAATATTTTATGGAGGTCAAGGTGAACTAAAACATTCATTCAATTTCATGTAACTGTTTGAGTAACTCATACAAAGAAATTAGTTGCTCAATCAATGCCAAGTTATTCCAATTGATGTCAAAAAATATAACTATTTATCTAGCTTAGATTCCTTCACATATTGGTAATGAATGTATTGGTTCGTTGGCAAAGGAAGCATGTTCCACGGGTTATCCCTATATGATTTTTCACAGCCAGTAACTGATCTTTTGAATAAAATTAAATATGATGCTTGGTGCCGATGGCCGTTAGATTAGGATATAACTAGTGTAAATAAGGGTTTTAGATATAAATCAATCCAACAGTCGACCTCTTTGAAACAATGGTTTAATATATAATAATAATAATTAATTGTCTGCCATGTTTTGTTTGCGGATAGGCCACTGCGTGGTGGCTAGTCACCTTTACAGTATAGGTATTGTGGAATATCCCGGCTGCGAGTGTGGTCTGGATGATGGAACTATAGACCATGTTATTTTCGGTTGTCTTTTGCGAGACAAATTTGATTTACTAAAAGCCATAGGTTTACTGTGTCAACTGAATGTTGCGTTTCTTATTTCTTCGAGGAACTTTTCCACTTATACGAGTAGATCGATTGTTCATTTTTGAACTGATTTACAGTTGAAACTTTGAATAATCCTAAATTTTAAATTGGTTTTATTTTAATGACTCATATATTTGCATGATGACTTTAATTTGGTGGCAAATATCATCCTAGTTTGGGTGAATTGCCTATTTAAAAAAAATGGTAAGCAATTTGTAAATAATAGCTTAAAAATACGCTTAACGTTTCAACAATAAACATTCAGTACATTAAGAATGAAGTTAGCAACGAAAATTTCAGCTAAACGACATCTTTCATTGAAATATAAATCTACTTGCTCCGAGAAATACGAGTACATCAAATATAAATATAAGTAAATAAATCTTCAATGAGTGTTTTTTGACGAATCAAGTGAATTGGATAATGTTATGTGAATAACGGAAATTTTAAAATCATGGTATAAATCAAGATTACTTTTCGTTCGGTAATGTGAAAGGTTGTGACCTTTGATTTTTAATGGAGTACCATAAAGAAAGTCATAGTTGTATTATTGAATGGAAATAATAAAAATGACAAAAAGAAAATAAATAAAGCTCCGCTTTATGAGTTCAAATGTCAAACAAAACTCATTTATTTATGTACCAGGATTACACGAATATTTTAACTTTGATATGAAATACGAGTGAATTCAATTCAAATGACCTTTTCCCAAGGCCATCCTTGTCAGCTATGATTTTAAAAACGGCGTTGGTGTGACATCACGGAAATGTAGGTGGAATGGAGAGAACGCCTTTTAAATCCCAACATATCTCTTTTGCCTCCTCTTCATTTGCATAAACGACTTCCGTAACCTTGTTGGTAAAACGCTTGACTTTCAGCCTAACTTTGAGTTTGAATGTCGACAGTAACAAAAAAAAAATTAAAAAACATAACTCAAATGGCTATAAACACGAATGTTTTGATAAATATCTCGGTCACGCTCTTCAATGTGTTTTAAACATCAATTCAGATATGTCGGAAATATCATATCAATAAATTATTCAAAGTATACATTTCATACTACGCTCCTTTCATTTCAAACATTTCCTTATTTTTAAATTGCATTCACATGGTCCACATCTACCACGCTCTTCACTTACATAATCATCTAATCAGGCGATTTTCACTTCATATTAACCAGCTCCATTTCGTTCCGTTATACTGGTAAATGTACCATATAAAATACAGGAGATTTATTTTACATCTATGTAAATCTAAATTATTTAATTTCACTTATCGATAATTATCAATTAAATCAGAATATCACATTTCTATGGCACTTTCAATCAAGTAAAAAAGTGGCCTTTAAAACCAGGATTGCTCTAGACTGACTAAAAATATCACTCGATAAGTTTTCCGATTTCCCAATCTGCGTAACTCCTTTCTGGGTGATAAGAAAATGTAGCTGTATTCCAATAAACTCGGAACTTGTATACTTGACACTTAAGTGTCCAAATTAAATAAAATAAACATCGTATATAATTGAGAAATTTCTCGATTTTAAGTTTTCTCGTTAAATGAGTTTGGTTCAATTTAGTTGACTTGTTTATTTTCCACGTTTTTTTTGAAATCTACTTAAATAAATATTTTATGACGTATTCCATAAAATCAAGGCTCTTTTTTGATATGTTTATATAAACTTTTTATAAACATCCTAAGCTAAGGCCTTCGAAACCCGTAAATTAATATAACTTTATTAAAAGGTATAATAAGGGATATTTAATAAATGAGAAGTTCGAAACAAATGCAATTCATTGAGAAACGAAGAAATAATTACCTTACCTACTATTATATATTTCGTACAATTATTGTAAATTAATGTTGAAGTCTCAACAATTGAATGGTTGAATTAAAATAGGCACTAAGTACCAAAAAAAAAACAAAAAAAACTAAGTATGCAGTTCGATTATATATGACATATAGAACGAAACTGCATACTTTGTAACAGGACTAAAAAGGTATTAAATTTGGTAAAATTAAATCAGTAAGCAATATTTCATGCTGCATGGTATTTAAACAAACTCGTGCTTTGCGTAAGTCAAAAATGAATACCTAGATACACCATGTAATCAAGAGTTTTTTTTGTTTTATCCACTTTGTACGGATTTCTCCTGTTACAAAAAGAGGGTCTGCTTCTAGCGTTAGCTTATTCGTTAGGAAGAATATCAGCCAGGATTCTTCTCATACTGCGCTAGGCGGTAACGCGAATATGTCAACAGTGTCATTAAGTTGGTTCAATATCTTTATACCACGCGTTATTTTCAAGTACAATGAGTTTCATGATAATTATACATATCATTCATGCATACCATCACGCTGTTTCAGAAATGATAGAGCTTCAGACTTTCTTATCTCGACACATATCCTTCGCCTCTTTTTTATCCATACTCCTCCTCACACGACTTCTCTGATTTTTTACGTTTTCTCCTTAAAAAATACAATTCAGTTGATCTAACCATTCTTTCCTCGGTCTTCCTCTCTCACGCCTCCCAGTCACAATCACATCATTCACATTCCGTCAAGGAGATAGCGCAATGGTATCAGCATGTACGTAGGTTCAATTAACGATCGATTTTTGCCAGTGAAATAATATTTTTTATTTTATTTTTATTTATTTTACACGTGACAAGAAATATACACAATTTGCGAAAAAATAACAGGTAATTTAATTTGGACACATAATTTTAATGGATCTGGGTTTGTTGCCTTTCAATTGTTGTGTACCCGGTAAACTAGGCTTTTGCCTGTATCTCACTGAGGACGTATAGCGTGAAAAAATAAATCGATACTTCTTTCCGATTTTTGATTACCATGTATCAATTATTGGTGAGACAATTACACATGAATACAGCACGCGAATCAAACATATCATTTATATGTATTTCAATAACGAATAATTTGAATTAAGATTGAGCATTTATACAAAATATAAACATAGAAATGTAAACATCAAAACATTTACATTAATCATACTAGGATGGATCAAATATACACGAGACTTTTGTTTTAGAGTGCGTAATTTTAAACGGATCGCGCAGCCGCGCCCTCGCAGAGTGTTGGGTGTGGGGAGAGCGGTCAACCGGTCTCGGCAGATTCCGTCATAAGTATGGCACACGATTTCTGAGAAAGAGGTGCACCAGTCGATTGCGCAACGCATAATTATCAAGTTTCTCGCTCATGAAGACGTAAAACCGGTCGAAATTTTGCAAAGACTGACGGGACAGTTCGAGGATCAAACACTGTCAAAGTCTCGTGTGCTTGGCTAGCATAAGGAGTTCATGAAAGTCCGTGAATAGGTCGAAAATGAGAGCCATGATCCTCGCCCACAGACAAGGATTACCGAACAGAACATTAACGTCATTCGTGATCTTCTAGAACACGACCGATGTTTGACGGTTTCCAAATTTTGTTCTGAGATAGGAATAAGTTATGGAAGCACTCAATCCATAATCACAATGGACCAAGGATTCCGTAAAGTGTCTGCTCAATGGATCACGCGTTTTTTGGCTGCAGAACAAAAGTTGGCACGTCTGTGAGTGACTCTTGGCGCGGTTCGCACAAGAAAGGAACGCATTTTCTAGTAGCATCGTTACTTGCAATGAAATTTGGGTACAACACTATACGCCTGAGTGGAAACAAGCCAGCATGAAGTGGAGAAAGGAGGTTGAACAACTCGACTGTAAACTGGTAAGGTACTTGCGATGTTTTTGGGACCGGCGCGGCATTTTGCACATAGATCTTTTGTACAATCCTCGCACCATCAATGCGGCGTACTACTGAGAGCTTTTGAGTGACGTTAAATTTGCTTATCGATGCAAAAGACGTGACAAACCGATACGAGAAATGATTCATCTCCATGACAACGCGAGGCTCCATACAACAGGTGTAACATGCGAATAATTGAAGGAAATGAGTTGGACATGACTGTAACACCATTATTATAGCCCTGATCAATCGTCCTGCAACTTTTATCTCTTTGGGCCACTGAAAGAAGCTCTAGGAGGCCAACGATTTAACGACGATGGAGTAGGGGGCTTGTGCGCAATTGGTTGCTGACACAACTTACTTTTTTTACGATGACGGGATGAAAAAACTACCGATCCGCTAGAAAAAATGCATTTCTAAAGCAGGAAATTATGTAGAAAATGTTGTATACTTGGTCGTTTTCTTTCCGCAAATAAAAAAAATTAAAACAAAAACGTCTCGTTTATACTTGATTCACCTTCGTACACAATTATATTCAAAATAAATACCCACATACTACCATATAGAGAAAAACACAATAAGCCAATGCCTAAGACTGTGTCCTACGCATGGAAGGGTTCTCAAAAATGCCATTTTTTACACAAAAAAGTCTGTTTAAAAAAAAATAACAAGCATAATTACCCGCTGAATGCAGATAGAAAAACACAAATAACAAAAAAAGTATTACTTTAAACTTTTTTTAAACTTATTGGACTATACGTGCATGTACAAAAAAGGACCTAACTCACAGAACACATTTTTTTATCAAAAAAACATAAATCGATCCTGTATACGCAAATATATGAAGAAACTTGAATGTTTATGGTTAAATAACGTCATAAATGGTTTCGTTCTATATAAGCTTTTACAAATCGGTGAGATATTAAGTTAAATATGGGTGAAGTTCTTTTTTCACGTACATGTTAAATTTATTTTTTTGGTTTAAAGGTACTCGATTTTCTGAATAAACCTCCAGTTTTTTATTTTGACGCAATCGCTGTTTAAGGGAAATAAAACAAAATATAAACAATATTTCGTAAACTTCAAACCATCTATCTAACTCTGTAATCCTGGCATTTTTCTCCCCTTTAGAGTTTTTGCCAAAACGCTTTAAGGCATTCTTGTCATTAACTTACATATTGACCTTTTTCTAGTCAAACCTGCGGACAAAAATTCCGATAAACACGCCTCAAACGATACCCTGAAATATGTATGTTAAAGGAATTTTCATACATGGATGAGAATTTAAAATTTTCAGGATTCTTGAAACAACAACATTGACATATTTTTACAATTAAAATATATAAAGGATTTGTTAATTTCAGAAACAATACGATGTGTATTGATTGTGAAAATAATTAATAAACTTCCTGCTCGGTATCCTACGGCGGAGCTTTTCAGAGAGTATCAGGTCCTGAACATAGCCAATTTCCATCTCAAATCCATTCTCTGGCACTACCATCGAGAGGAAGGGAAGATGCAGACTCAGCAGACACACATGACACGCATGGCAACTAATGAAATGTTCACCATCCCTAGAGTTAAAACCTCTTTTGCCCAAAGGCAATATGCTTATTTGGCTCCCATTACATACAATGGCGTGCCGACTTCAATAAAGGTAAAGGTAGGAAAACCATTTAGACAGTCGATCGGAGCGTGGTTGTTAGTGCGACAGGATTTTGAGTACTTGGGCTTTCAGGAGGAATGACGAGTGGAAAAGATTTGTGTGAGCTCGTGAGTGTGGGTTTCTTCTTGTTGTTTTAATTTTGGTTGTTTTTGTATTTTTGTTTCTGTTTATTTTTTGTTTGAATTTTAATTTTTATTCTTATGATTGTGTGCGGTATATTGTGGGATGAATATTTTTGGTCTTTCTGGAGTGATATGTGTGAGGAGTTGAATTTCGCAAGATGTTTCCAGTTGTAGTTGAGTGTCACTGTTTGTCAGGTTAATGAGAGCGTGCAACGGGGTTTTGTTTTTGTGTAATCAAAAATCGGAAAGAAGTGTCGATTTATTTTTTCATGCTAAATATCCTCAGTGAGATACAGGCAAAAGCCTAGTTTACTGGGGATACGACAAATGAAAGGCAACAAACCCATATCCATTAAAATTGTATGTCTAAATCAAATTACCTATTGTTTTTTCGCAAATCGTGTATATTTCTTGTCATGCGTAATAATAAATAAATAAAAAATAAAAGTATATAAACAAATTGTAAAACATTTTTCAAAGTTAACTCGGTATACAAGACAGATGGCAACAACAATAGCAACAGGCTGAATTAAAAAAAATAAAGATATGTTGATCGGCTCAACTGTCGAGCAAAAACAATTGGAACCATAATATTTAAAATATTTCATCATGCATTATTTTTATGTAGTCGAACAATATCAATGCTCTTTTTTACATTTTAATAAAGGCATTTTATTTTAATCTAATAGTATTTCCTAATTCTTTAGTCTATCAAAAATGTGTTATCCAAATTAAATAAAAAGCAATAAAGTAAAAATGCAGATATAACAATTTTTTTTAGACCTTCTAGGCCCAACAGTGTACAATTGACCCATATTGGCATACTATTGTCCGTCATACACGTATGTAGGCATTCTTAATAACTTTGGAATTCATAACCTTTGCCGAATTGTCACTGTTTTTTTTTTAACTATAGAGTCGAGATTTATGGTAAGGTTCCTTGAAGAGGGTTAACTATATGATCGACAAGGCTTAAATTATAATTTATTATTATTATAAAGTAAAAACCCAGCTTTTGTGACAGTGGAACCATTGGTCCGATTGACTTTTTTTCTTAAATGCATAAGAATCAAAAAAAATTAATTTCAAACAGATTTCTAAAAAATTTAAGAATTTGTAAAGAAATAACAAACACTTAAGATTTTAATTGAAATTATACAAAAACATTTGAAATATATATAAAAATAAGGAACTACAAAATGTTACATTAAATAAATAAAATAAAAACATTAAAAAGAAGTTTACAAAAAACAACAGGTGCTCCAAAGTCACGAAAGAAAACTTTGTGATAGCAAAACGATAAAAACTGTCATTTTGTATCATATCAAAAATATAGCGTGACAATATCGCCGTACTCAATCTGATCGTTTCAGGACAGTCTCAGCTACAAGTATATATAGTAGGTATAGTGGGAGACACTTTCCAAGGGCTGATTTATTATGTGCGTGAGAAGGAAACATTAACTTGGTGGTATTTCCTTTTTGTGAAGCAGCGAAATTCATAAATGAAGCACATTTAAGTGAACATTTTATTAAAACAGCACTCTTCTTAACTTTATTGCAGGTGCTATAAATTCAATAGTTTTCTATATAAATTCAATGGTATAATTTTACATATAAATTCAATAGTATAATTTTAGGTGGTGTAAGCCTTAAATTTATTTATTTATTTATTTATTTATTTATTTATTATTACACATGGCAAGAAATATACACAATTTGAGAAAAAACAACAGGTAATTTGATTTGGACTTATAATTTTAATGGATCTGGGTTTGTTGCCTTTCATTTGTCGTATCCCCAGTAAACTAGGCTTTTGCCTGTATCTCACTGAGGATATTTAGCATGAAAAAATAAATCGATACTTCTTTCCGATTTTTGATTACACAAAAAAAACCCGTTGCACGATCTCATCAACCTGACAAACAGTGACACTCAACTACAACTGGAAACATCTTGCGAAATTCAACTCCTCACACATTATCACTCCAGAAAGACCAAAAATATTCATCCCACAATATACCGCACACAATCATAAGAATAAAAATTAAAACAAATTTAAAACAAATAAAAATCAAAACAAATTCAAAACAAAAAAAAAAAAACACAGAAACTCAAATACAAAAACAACCAAAATTAAAACAACAAGAAGAGACCCACACTCACGAGCTCACATAAATCCTTTCCACTCGTCATTCATCCTGAAAGCCCAAGTACTCAAAATCCTGTCGCAATAACAAACACGCTCCGATCGACTGTCTAAATGGTTTTCCTACCTTTACCTTTATTGAAGTCGGCACGCCATTGTATGTAATGGGAGCCAAATAAGCATATTGCCTTTGGGCAAAAGAGGTTTTAACTCCAGGGATGGTGAACATTTCATTAGTTGCCATGCGTGTCATGTGTGTCTGCTGAGTTTGCATCTTCCCGTCCTCTCGATGGTAGTGCCAGAGAATGGATTTGAGATGTAAATTGGCTATGTTCAGGACCTAATACTCTCTGAAAAGCTCCGCCGTGGGATACCGAGCAGGAAGTTTATTAATTATTTTCACAATCAATTTTTGGGAAACCTGTAATATGTGTTTTTGGGTTAAGGTGCATCCCCCCCAAACTGATATACCGTAAGAAAGTGCTGACTGACATAAGGCGAAGTATATACTTTTAATAATATCTTCACTGAGCACTTTATACATCAACGTATCGTACATCATATGCTATGGTTGATTCGGCTCGACTTAGGAACAATATTTTTGGCTAAATTAACATTTAAAAATGTACTTAAAAAACACTGTTTATCTCAAAATATTCTTTGTTTTAAAGTTCGAAGTCCCTCCTTATATACCTTTTTTCTTTGAGATTGATATTTTATTCTGATTTTCTCAAGTTTTCTAAATATTGTTTTCATATTCTAAGTTCAAGACAAGATCGTGGATATCAACAATGGTGATGAAACACAAACTGACTAGTTATAATAAATTACTTTAAAGCAATGAATCCGCCAGATATATGTGAAAGAAAGTGATAAATCTATTTCAAATGATTGAGACATGAAATTGATGCCTGAATTTGGAGTAGTCGTTGCTGGCCCTCATAGTCGAGGATCCCTTCGTCATTCCAACGCCAATTCAGTTAGAAAGCAAAGTTGAGTCGTGGAGTTTGGTTTTTAAGACAGTAAAATGAAATTTAATTTCACTGAAAAAAAGACATGTAGACTCCTACTCTAGAGTAACAACCATTTTATAGTACTCATGAAACGCTTGACTTTCAAACAGGGGGTATAATTTCGTTTCCCGATGGAATCCAATAAAAAAGGACAAGTGTCCCCAGTCTATTTTTCCCACCAAAGCCATTTAAATAGTACATAGCAATAAATCCTCTAATTTAACACTATGGTTTTATATAGTACATGTTGGCATCTCTCTAACCAACCAGAAAGGTGTTCAACCAAGCTTTAGGTGTAAACCAGACAGGAACCCATTTTAAGAAATCAGGCTACCAACGAGAATCAAACCGTAACATCCCGAGTCCGAGGACAAGGATATTAGCAACTAGGTCACATAGGTTGTTCTAAACTGTTTATAACAAAAGTGTAAAATTACATTACACCATTTTGAAAACAATGGGGCTTGTACCAGAGATAATACGCAGTCTGCAAGTATTACGTGAGCAGGTTAGCGTTGAGTTTGTCTTCATTAAAGCGTAATTTGAAAATATTTGAAACACTTTATGATGAAACAACATTAAGTTCAAATACTGGATAAAAGAAACACAATACGTATTGTGTATTAAAAATATAATTACATTTTAACACTCCGTATATTGCCATTAAAGAAGATTTATAAGTAAATAAATAAAAACATTTTTTTTATTGTTTTAAATTATTTTCAGATCGTTTAAGATTAAATTTTAAAGAAGATTTTATTGAAATTAATACCCAAATTCCTAGATCAAACATTACAATTTTTTTACTTAAGAAATTAGTATGCAAAGTTATTATTTCATGCAAATTTTGTTGGTTCCTCAAATAACGGAGTCACGTGGTTTAATTTTCTCATTTCAAGTTTGGAAAAAATGAGGACTGACTCTGAATTGAAATACAAGGTACGAAATAAGAATTAACTATTTAACAATAAGCAGATAGATAAAAATTTAATACATATCAAATAAGATATTTCTTTACAAAATGAAGCGTCTCAAAAATGGTGAGAGATGAAGAAAAACTTTTCCAAAGCCCCTATCCAAACGTATCCAACTTGAGTCCACAGCTGTTCAGCACCCCCACACTAACCGAACTACATCCTATCAAATTAAGGCTTTACATTTTTCTGGTGGTTGGACGTGTTGAGGAAATACAAATAAATTAATGAAATTTTATTTTGAAAAAAAAAGGTTAATATTAAGAACGCGCAAAATTCCGGGAAACAAATTCAAATTTCAGCTCACCGTCATTATTTTTAAATATAATTGCTTTGTACAATTTCTACAGAAAATTGTCAAATACTGTTTAAGATAATTTAAGTTCAAACATTAAAAAACGCTTAATTATTTTTTTTAAAACATACTTGTTTACCAAATCACTTCTGTTTTATTGTAATTTTTGCTATATATGTACAAAACAACATGAAAGGCTTATTGTCATGCACAAAAATCTCTTCCAACCGACCAGGAAGGTATTAAAGAGGTTCCACGAATTTGAGGTTGGAATTTTTCATAAAAGTATTTTATGATCAGAACAACGTTACCTACAATATTTGAAAAATTTGTAATTAAATCTAACCATCAACTCATCACGCCCTTTTCCTATTGTAGCAGGCAGACAAAACAGATCTCCACTTTATTCTATCAAGTTATACACTTCGTCATGCATATTGTCATATTTTTATAGATCTTCTGAGGGTTCTCGTTCCACCTGTACTATTATAGTTGTTAAGAATATTTTCGTTAAGTTTTCATAATTAATTCTTTCTTATTTAATGCATCTCAATTCTACATCTTAAGCACTACACTTCTTTCGAGTTGCGTTATTTTATGATGCCTTTACTCCTAAATCTGTCGTACATTCAGCTCAGCAACCAGCTGTTTACTAACATAAGTCTCCCTTCGTCGTTGGCGTGTTTCAAACATCGATTCAAAAATAATTCAATAAATGAAAATGGGTTTATTGGAAGCAATATCAATCATGCATATACTAGTATGTCCTGAAATTACCCACTCATATATGTTAATGGAATGGAAAAGAAAATAATTTTGGAGGAAAAGCAATTAAACTGTCATCTTGTAACACCTTCCCAATATAGATAAACCCCCACCAATAGGAGGGTAAGCCTGGCAGCGAAGACGTTAGATGTTTTTTAGCCCACACAGCTTTTTATATGTAAATTATAACACAAAAATAATTGATAATAAATGAGCAGATACCTTAATGGCGATATCCATCTGAGAAATACGAAACGATATCCATCTAAAAAATACGAAACTTGCAACCTTGTACAATCTACTTATTTATCATTATTTAATTCCTTCGTAGATGTAAAGAGCGAGATACAGCATTTAATATTTTCTTATGAATTTGATTTTAAAAATAACAAAAATAGAAAAGGAGCCCAACAAGGTTCTTACCTCGTTATCTTCAAAGCGTATGCTATCTACTTAAAATGTAACGTTGCTTTGGAGAATTTTAATTCCGGTTCTTTCATAAAGAAAAACGTTTAACATCACTGAATCACGTTTAATGGTGAAACGAAATAAGCTTTATTTGATACTTTCTTTTTAAAAATGTACGCTAAAGGGGTATTTTTTTATTATATAGACTTGAATTCCATCTATTAAATTTGATTCAAGTTCACTCGTTCGTTTCAAACAAACGACCAATTTAAATTCCTGATTGAATAAAAGAATACTAACCTTATTTATGATATTTTCAAAGATTAAATGAAAATTAAACTAATTATTGATGTAGTCGAAATTCAATTTATGGAATCCATTATTTATGAAGGAAAAAATACATGTATTCATACCATAACACGAAAATAGTCATTGCCTTATTCACTATCGTGCATGATCTTCTCTTTCTAAGGCTTCTTGCCTTCCTCTCAATTAAAATTTGTCCAAATTTGTCCTTGTATAATTTGTTTCGTCTACCTTTCGTCTCCTTTGCACTTCATTAATTTCAGACAACTAGCCTTAATTCGATTGCTACTCTATCATACATTGTAATACTAAAAATATTTGCAGAACTTGCATTTATTCTGTTCATACCACTTTCTTAAATTTTCATGATTCACTTCCATACATTAAGGTGGTCCTAACACACCAATGGTAGGTAAATTCCAGTATGTTGGTACCCAAAAGGTGGGATGAAACAAAAAGGACTATTTATTTAATTAAAAAATCGAAATGGGCTCGGTGTCATTTATTTTCTCGTCACAGATTAATGATTAAGATACGCTCATTACTTCATATAAACTAAAAACATACGAGTATGATATGGATTTTTTATATATTTTGTTCAAATAATTCATCATTTCTAAAAATCACTCCTTTCTTTCTATTCAAACATCCTTTACCTCATTCACACTCATACATACTCTTCTTCTGCTTCTTACTTTTCTCTTAGTCATAATTTCTCCCACTACATCCTTCCACTCTTTTCTCTGCCTTCTTCTACCTCACACACCATTTAATCCAGACATTCATGTATTTTTATATGTAAGGCTTTCAGAACTCACTTTCTACGTATTTGAAAACCATTTCAAGATTCTTTTATCGTTTCTACTTAAGACATCCGACTTTAGCAAACAGTTGTTCTTATCTGGTCATGTCAATATAAATAGCATTTTCAAAGTTCTGAGTTTTCTTTACTTAGTGGAAATCGTTTCGCCATATGATTATCTTATCGAATGGATCAGTTTTTACTAACTCATTTTATGGTGAAACAATTGTCACTTAGTATAGTATATATAATAACTGTGAAAAACTGTACAACTTTCAAAATTTCCCTGAAAGTTAAATCATCAATTATTTAACGGAAAAGTATCCACTATACTTTTATGTAGGTAAAAAAATCTAAATTCTACCATTTTAAGTCTAAGGAAAAGGCGTGTGTAAAAATATCAAATCTACAAAGACATTGCATTAAACAGTAAGAAATCCTCAATGTTTGATATCCATAAATATAGTATCAAGCAACTGAGTGTTGATAATTTCTTAATAAATATTTCGTTACAAACATGAGGGAAGTTTAAATTGCTTGGCGTTCACGTCAAAATTATATATAAAAAGAAGATGCGTAGCCTGGATTAATGTTTGGACTACAGTAAATTTGTTTTGTTTGAATGTATGAAAAATATGGAATAAAGTCGTTAGAACATGAATAAAATGGATTATTTACGTAGAACCAATAAAGAAACGTTACATTAATTTGAATATGCAGAGAGAATGAATGGTTTAGTGAGTAAATACAAGTACAAGGTTTACGTGGAAGAGTTAAACTTAGAAAAGTGTGGTTGTATGAAGGGAACTAGATTGTGAATTAAGGTAAACTGAGAACATATAAACTCCAATTGGACAATATCAAAATCTAATAAGATGACAGTCCACAACAGTAATTAAGTACCAACATTGATGTATGGGAGTGCAACGTGGATGTGAAAAAAAACTGAATGGAGCCGAAACCACGCTGTTGAAATGCATGCCATGAAAATAATACACGGGGTGGCAATGTATAACAGAAAACGGAATGAAAGTATTTGGTATCAATGTGAAGTGAAAGATAATGAAAGTGAGATAAATTTAAGCACTTTGAGATGGTTTGGGCATTTAAAACGAATAAATTAAGGAAAACTTATGAAACAAGTATACAGGAAAAAAAGGAACAAAAGGCATGCTAGAGTTGTCGCACCTCTGATTAAAATTTCTACAAATTCTTTATAATACTCAATGTATATAGGCATTTGTCCTATATCTTGGAATATACAAAAGAAAAAGTCTACGCTCCTAAAGATTATTTTAAGAATATGAATGTTTATATTATCCAAAAAGGCAGTACAGATAAATTCACAATTTAACATAAAAATACGGATTTTATAAATAACCGCCTGTCTACAGTGGCATCAGTCTTGCATCACCCCAATTGACGTCGTGTTTATCGAAAGCTCTCATAAAATGGAATTGAATTTGCTTGGTTCGTGAAATATTATATAAATCTGATAGACGGAATTCTAAATGGAGCAGCTGAATCCTAACAAACTTCATAAATACAGCAAGTAAAGTTTCCTCAGAAATGTTACATCGGTAAAATATTTATTAATCCTTAGAATTAATCGCAACATTTTGTGACCAGCCCTTTCCCTTATGTTTTAAAATAAATAATACAAAACGTAAAGAAATAACTTTCTTAACCATTATTTATCAAAAAATTCCCAAACAATTTGCAATTATTTAAGAAAAAATAAGTTTCCAAGTGAAAGCATTTTGAGTGAACAATAAAGACTTCTTCAGACATACGAATAAACATAATCATAAAAGTGCCCTCTATGTAAACCAACTTGATTAAATAGCCAAATTTAGCAGACTATGATAACTCAGACTTTAAATAAATTTGCATTAAATATGCCGAGAACCCACTATTGAATACACTAAAAACCCACTGGTGTATGAAACACTTCTACGCATATAGGGTGTATTATAATAAAAACAAAATATCCTCTAAATAGCTAGAGGTTTTTCAATGTGGAAAGAATTTGAATCAGAAAAAAACTGAAAGCGTAAACTTTCACAAAGATTCTACATAACATTTGATATTTTATATAAAAATTTAAAAATCAAGACCTACCGCGATAGATAATCCTTGAAATAAAAATATAATTAAAGTAATTCATATTTGAGAACAAAGTTACTTAAAGTCCTGATCAAATAATTTCGAAATTGTTATGGCTTCATTTCGCTGTTAATACACATTTATAAAAGAAATATTTTTATATCCATAGTAAATATTCTAAATGGTAAAATTAATAAAAACATACTAATGGATTGTAAATTCTCAAAAACTTTCAAAAAATTTCAAATTATATCACGGAACGTTTTTTCTCCATTATGTGAACAAAAAATATTTGTTCCTTTTTTATCTACTTAGTGAGATACACACGAATAATGTTTGTTCCTTAGATACATTTATAACCCATTGTTTACCGATTTATAAAAAAAACTTTTTAGAACTGTTTTTTATAAATTATCATCTATTAAAATGTTAAAACCTTTGTTTTGTTCGTGAAGGACGTGAAATTGCTAACTCCTACAATATACAACATGTTCGTGAAGGACGTAAAGTTTTTAGCTAATTTTGATTCTTATATTTTGACTTCATTATCTGACGTACGAAAATCGGATTGTTGTCATCTAAAGAGTACCAGGAATTATATTTAATAGGTTATTTATATTTTGCTCAGGTGAAATCGTTCAATATCTTGATTTTCATTCATCACTTTTAAATTTACCAAATTCATCGAAGTCTTCAATTTCATAACACATTTTAACGGATCGAAAACACTAAACTTCTACGTAACTTTCAAAAGCTGTCAATGATTTAACTATGAACTTTGTTAGCCACATATCTTAATAATTTTGTGGTTCAAAACTATAAATTAAAAAAAAAAACAGCTGTCTTGAGAAAGATGATGAAATAAAGTAGCAATAAACCGAAAACATTCGTGTCTTCAATACATGATTTATTTATTTTTATGTATTTTATCTTCTTCGAAGAACTGTGGATTTATGTTCTTCTTCGAAGTACTGTGGAATTTTACTCAAAATATAAACAAACATTTTACTCAAATCACGATGATTGCTAACGTTTATGGGCAGAGTTACCAAAAAGGAAAAAAAACTGTTTTGCTCTTTTCACTGTATAAAACCTTTATGTTTAAAACTATTAACTGATTTACCCCTGGCTCTTGACATATGTTTAATCCTTTTCAAAATGGCTCTTAAATAATTAGATTTTAAAAATGAATTTTTAAGGAGATTTTTTGTTGAAGTAAAATTTGTTTTCCAATGCTTAACATTTTTAAAACTTTCAAACTAAATGAAACAAAATTAAAACAATCATTATATTTTTTAAGTGCAATATTTGAGGAAAGAGCGTCCAAGAAGTACCTTACTTTTTTCCTGGCACAAGTGTTGTAATATTACCATGTTGCGTTTTCCAACCGAAATTCTCAATTCGACAACAGAGCACCATATTTTTTCAATCCTTGAATGTAGCACGTGAAACTGGTTATTCAGCTTTCTAATACATACTTTAAGAAATAAAACTTGTAAGGAAAAAAACCTCGATGTGATGACACTCGAGTTAAAAGTAATATTTTTAATACGGCAGTTAAAAGTAATATTTTAATATGGCGACACTCGAGTGATAAAAATTAAATAATATGTCCGGTATTGCAAATTATGGATTTTCAATACCTAACATATTGTTTAGACTCTTACCTTAGATAACATTTGCTCACCGATTGAAGATAAGGGAAATGATGGAGTATATAGTGTATGTAATGTTTTGCAAAACACCACACTAACGTTTTTCCTTCGAGCTTAATGAGTGAACATTTTTAGGATTATTGCAGTGATTATATCTTTCTGTCAATTCTGAAGCGTGTTTAACTTGAAATAGGGAGACAAAGCCAAAAAACATTATTTTTATATCCAAAGTAACCAAAAATGCTGGAGACTATGGTCTAGTATTGAACTTTTTCAGCGCTGTGAAAAAGACGTCGTTTAAGGGTTCCAAAGATTGATAACTTGTATGTTTTAAAAGGGATACTAAAAAGAAAATATTTTTAAGAGATTGTTTCATATTGGGGTGTGAATTTTTCGGAAATATCTTTTTTGGGTTAGTTTAAAAGTGATGTATTTTAGAATTAGATCAGTTACAGTTATAAAAGAAAATCTGGCAACAAAATGTCGATTTAATTGCTCACATATGGTATATAAAAACAGTTAGAATTTGGTTTGGATGTTATAAAAAGTAAACCTTTTTGATCGAGTAAAAATGTTATTCAACCCCGTTGATGGATGACGCTCGTCCGTGTGTTATTTACTGTGTGAAAAATGTTTCATTTATCAAACAGACATACTTCATAACTAGATAAATTCCGTGGCGTAGATGGTAAGAAAATGGCTGAACTGCAGACCGGAGGTAAAGAGTTCGATTCTTAAAAGTACACCTTTTTTTTAAATAATTTTAGTCTGAATTTCACTTTAGGCCTCTTCTACATATTTCTGATTAGTTAGTTTAAATTGTTAGATGACGACAAACCAGCCATATTTTACTGTATACAGCACAAATATAAACAAATATTTCATAGTTGTGTATTTGTTGGATTCACAAAGATTTGAAAAATATAAAATAAGATAACATAAAGCTTGAAATTTCAACCCCCAAGTCAATTAATTAACCGGTGATCACAGTTAAAACAAAAATTCGCTCACCAAGAAAGCGGACTTTTTCCACAAGCACAAAACTTCGTTTACCATGAAAGCAAACTTTTTGTCACAAACACAAAAATTGCCTTACCAAGAAAGCTGAATGGCCATAGAATGAATATAAGATCATAAAAAATATGATAAACTATTTGACTTAGACGCAAAAGAGGATAACTTTCAATCATCCTTTAAATAAAAGACGCTCTGTACGTTCGTTTAACCTCAGCATACTTAAAATAATGAAGATTCGATGGTACCATAAAGTAGCAAATGATAAAGTTTTGAGAAAAAAAACTGCTGTTGTATTGAGATTCTACCATAGTTTCACGTGCTCGTCTGCGTTGGTCAGGGCACGTAACTTGCATGCCAAAATACAGACTCCCAAAAAATATTATCTTTGACGAGACACGGTGGGCAACGCAAAATATATAAGAAGGTATTGTATGAGACATTTAAAAAGATTAATGCTCAGCATGACAAGAAGCAAACAGCAGCAGTATCCAAATGACTAAGAAATTTTGTAAGTTATCAACGGGTCACCGGTTAAAACACAGTTAGTCTGCTAGTACTGAATCTCCTTGCTCTATATGCAACACGATATGCCTATCACAAATTAGCTACCATATGTTAGTCATTTCCGATGCTATTCATGTCAAGTACACTGATCCCACACTTTATACTATGCTTTCTAATATACTCGTCACGGATAATGGGTACGTATTAATTTATTCAATAATTAGACAGTTTTGACAGATTCTACCTAAAGACTCGAAGGTAATAAAATCTAAACTCTAAGGGGATCGGTAGGTTGGATCTTATACAGCCTTTTGTCATGCTGATTTAACCGAGAGAAAAATTTGTTTTGTATCTTACTTTCGTTCTATATTTTTTATTAAGGAGTAAACACTATATATAGAGCTTTAAAGGATTTTAATTGATTTAACTAAAACACTTTTTACTCTTTAAGATAACGCTATGACCCAACTAATGTTAAGGTTTTCCTCTCATCATCAGGGGAGCGCCAATAAAACTAAACTATTGGTTGGCTGGCATCGACAGACTAGACGCAATTAATGGTGCAAATTTGAACTGGTTGGGGGGGGGTGGCTTTGGCCAGCAGCGGAGAGATCTCGGAAACGTATACGCTGTTAGCTTCTGGTCAGCACTAACATTTTCAAGATCTCACCGGTGTTGCCCAAAATCATCTACTGCCATTATCCACCCTCAATCCGAATGGTTACTGTAAGAAATCCGATTTTCACCGTATAAGGCGCCTAGTCTGTTGAGGCTAGCCCATGTTAATTTAGTCTTATTAAATCTTCCCTGATGATGAGATAAAAAACCTTTAAAATCAGGGCCATTCCATTATCTTAAGGAGAAAAACAGCTTTTTAATTAAAACAATAAAATATTTTCAATATACACATTCAACCTCGACGATATATTACCACGTGGTAATCTCTTCCAGCCAACTATAAATACGTTGAAGAAGCATTGAATAAAAAACAAGTTAAAATCATTTTTTAAAAGACGTAGAACAAATTAGAATCTAGCGCGCTACCACAGTCAAACGTCATATAAACTCGGTTGTTCGATCTAGTCTTTGGACTTAGAACCACCAAAGTAAACAAAGATCTCGAAGACTGTCATCACACATTTTGGCAATATTACCACGTGTTGAAAAGCAAAAAAGCTCCCTCGCATCTAGCGATCGCGATTTTTGTTACCGGACGATCTCTTCCCAGATTGGTATCCTTTTTTTCAGCGCCGAACTAAGTGTGGTTTGATGTGGGTTTAAACGGATATTTTATATTTGTCAGAGTTTATTTTACATGTAGGCTTTTTACGTAATACGATAGGTGCACTAATATGCGGATTTAAAAAAATATATAATTCTTGTTTACTACGACGTGATACTGCAATGATCTACAGAACAGTTGATTGAAGTCTGATACGATACTCACCGAATAAGGCTTATTTTGTACATACTCGTACACTTCCCCTCCGCACTCCGTGATTTCAATGTACATCGTATACATGATAAATTCAGATAAAAACAACAAAATTTCACATTTCAGGACAACGTTTTGACAAAAGAACACAACGTGTATCTGACTAAGACTGTTTCATAAATTATCATACAAAATTCTAAGATAAAAATATAAACAAGTGTTTAAGAATAGGGTCAGATTGACATAATTTGATATAAGAGTCAACATATTGGATAACTTAAAATAAGTTTTGTGTGTTTTTTAATTTATTAAAAACAAAAGTCTTCAGATGAACACATTCTAGCCATAGACTAATAGATATCAACTCGAGTGATCAACTCGATTGAATACAGGCGTATTGCCTAGTTGGTAAGACGCATGTCTTCCAATCCAGGGGCTGCAAGTGGGATACTTGTTGGAACCCAGCTTTTTGTTTAATATTTATATTTATATTTACTTCAATTCTCTTTAACGTATTTCTGGAAGATATTGGTGCATGATAATCAGCTCGCCTCATTCTAATGTATACAACAAAAGTATAGTAAAATAAATAAATATAAAATCAAATTGGATCCTATAATTTAAACTCACGTATTTTCCTCTTCAATGACTAGATCTATCGCAATTTGACTCAGGGTGTTATTTCATTTTAAAACGGATTGTGCGAAAACATTTCGTTCTTAAAATAACTCTACTATAGTTACAAAACTCATATGTTTGCATATCTTTAACTTGACATGCATTTCCTTTCTTTGAATATTACTATTTCATTATTACGAAAACGTAAGGTTTTAAATTATACCTACATTATTTAAAATCACACAGCGTCCAATATAAATTGTAACCTCAAGACTCATTTATAACCTTTTCAATATTATAAAGATACCAGATGTTGATAAAAAGAAAAATTTTATTTGAAAAATAATATCTACACACTCAAATAAAAGCAAACTGTTTATGTCAATATTACTTTATTTCATTGTAAAATTACTCAAAATTGTTGACCTTCTCAAATATCCGTATGTATCTCATTTTTGCCATCAACAAATTAAGTATGATAAATAAAAGATACACAAGAATTGTCAATAAATATTTCATTTAAAAATATTTTATTAATTAATATTAAAACAATAAATGTCCTTGAAATCGTACTTGACGAATCAAAAGACATTTAATCTTGTATATTTATTTCCATTATTAAAATACAACAGAGGAAGTTGAAATATTTAAGCTGCTATTAATTTCTAGGCCGAAAATAGATTGTATGACGTGGATATTAAAAAGTATTTAAAAATAATAACAAACCTTAAACTATTGTTGTCTTTTATATAAATCACAAAATACACTTAAAACTAACACTTAACACATCACACTTAGATTAAACGCACTTTATTTAAATCTAGGAATATCACTAACAATTGAATAAAATTGTTTACGTCATAAACTTTACGTCATACTGAATTTAACATCTGCAGAGCATGTTTATCATGAAGTCTTTTGACACCTCCAAAAAGGAGGGAAAATATGTTTTGAATTTATGACAACACTTCGAACTTGAACATAATATTCGGAAATGTTAATGTTATTACGATATATATTCAATTTTTCTTAATATCAATAATATCCTTTGTCAAAATAAAAGGATGAACCCGGGTTTCCGCGTGCGACTCGTGGCGACGAGGTAAGGGTCGTAGCGGTGTGGTGATACGCGTTATGTTATCGCCGCGACGCTCGAAGCAACACTGAACTGTACCAACTTTCCCGCGTCGATTTTCAGCCCGGGATGGAGTGAAATTACCGCGGTGCGATTCAAAATAGCCATCTATGCTATACTTCTTGAAATCACATTCACCAATAATTAAAAATCGTTTATTTGAAATTATTCATTGATTATTTCAATTTTACGTTTTTTAAAAGTACTATATTTAACAAATTTAATGTCAATAAATAACCTCAAAATGTATTTTTTAAATTCGAATTACTAAAACTTTGTCATTTAGTCACATTTACTTTATAAAATTATTAAAAATTTATATAAAATAAATCCGCAATAAAAAGGATTGTTAAAATTCTACTATATGAGGAAGCATTACTTTTATTACAAAAAGATTTACCCAATAAACGCTCTTAAATAGTATTCGTATAAAAATTTTGAATTTTAATTGTGTTAAATCATTGTAAATAAAAATACAACATTTGAGCATTTTATTTTAAAAGAAACTAATAGCTTTAAACAATTAGAAACTAAACTTTTCCTGAGTAGTTAAACCATAATTAAAATGACATCTAAATTATTTTTTTGTTTAAGTAACGTTTTTCTTACAATGGTAACTAGTAACAATTACTGTATAGCATAGATGGTTTAAATTTGGATGCCTCGATAGAAAAGGAAATAATGTGACCTCTAACCATCCCTTTTTCTCTCTAACAAAAAGCTCCCAAACAGCCGCTCTTCCTCCCGCTGAGGGTATATTCTCGCTCTAACACGATGACGCCTGCGTATTGCCCGTACACCAAATCATTTTGAGTAATTTTTGTTTGTTGAAAAGTAGCAAGGAGCATTCCTTTTAATGTGAACATACCTTAACTGTACCGTTTTGTCATCCATAACTATAGACATAATATCTAAGGAAATATTATTTCCTTTGATTGTTCATTCTCATGACAGAAAATCACTGTTTGGAATTGTACTGTGAATTTTGACAGAAGTTGGATTGCGTGAAGAAATTCAAACATTCGCGCGGTTTTATGTGAAAATTTTTTTATCGAAAAATAAATGTTTCTTTTAAATTAATATTTCATTTGGTGACATAAATCGAAGAATAGAAATAATTTTTTGTATCTTATTTTTAAAATATGTTTTCTTATGTCTTGAACCCACAAAACTGATTGACAAAATGATAAATTAAGTAGTTTAACTCAAGATAAACTTTCAACTTTTGAGTAAATACTTATGTACCCTGAATTCTTTCATTTATGAAGTACCATTTGCCTTATCAAAATTGATGATTCAGAAGTATTAAAGAGCGTGGTAAGGAATCAATATTCTCTTTCGGCCCATTAATTGAGCTTTCATGTTAAGAGCTACAGGAGAAACACGGGACCCATTATTCTTAATCACACGTATTAGTAAAACGCGTGAAGAGGCAACAACACTCACACGCGTCTAGATCGTGTGAGTGTTGTTACGGAAATCTATTATTAGACTGGGAAAATGTGTGGGTACCATCGGGAATCGAACCCGAAGCCCGTGGGTGGAAGTCAAGTATTTTACCGACTGGACCACAAAAGTTGTTGGTTCTAAAAGAAAATCCCAGTATGATTAGGTATGTTGACAAAGGTTTTGTTACGTCTCTGAGTACGGTTATAATCTCTTTTTGTACGGTAATACAATATTACAAACTTATACTTAGGGGGGTACAACAAGAACTGCAATCTTAAATTTGCCGCCATTTTCCAGCTGTCATACGTATATTTATAATGGGCATACGTTATCTATTTACATAACCTATTAATAAATTATTAGCGGTACACGATTGCAGAATGCTTAGAAATTATTAAAATTTATTATAAAAATTGTGAAAACATTATGTACTCGTAGATGACGTATGTCCAATATAAATATTATACGTTTGACGGCTAAAAAATGGCGAAAAAATTTTAAATTGCTGTTCTTGTTGCGTCACCCTTCACAAATCACTGCAAGCTACGTGCCTACTCTAAAAGTTCTTAAAATATGAGGGTCCACGACTGATACTTTTTGGTCTTGCATGGAAACTCTTTACTATATACTAAATTGAAAAAAACAAGATCCCATGATAACACGATGTAGTGGAAGATAGATTGATACTCTATGATCCAAGATTGACAAGATATGGTTGAAGATAAACATGCTTTGGTCCAAGGTGGATACTTTTTGTCCAAGGTGAATATGAGTTAAATTATACTATACCCACATTGGATATTAATTTTTATCCTTTGTAAAAGAACACTGCAAACCTTAGAATATCTGCCTTGGACCAAACTAACCATAATTTAAACAATATTGATGCCATTTTGGGGTTTATATAGTAAACCTTGTGATCATGCTGGGTCACAGTGATCATGCTGGGTCACAAAGTTTTTGCATCTTGAACTAAACCTATGCAATATCCACTATGAATAAAAAAAATATTAATATGGAACCAAAATGTCTTCTTCCTGGGACATAAAAATCCTCCATAGATCAAACGATATTCATCTCAGACCAAAACGTATTCATCGTTTACCTTATTTAGTGTTCTTAGTAACTTAAAGTGGCCAGTTCAGACGATAATGTGTTTGTATTTGACCATAGGATATTTGTTTTTGATAATAATGTGTTTTTCTTGAACTATACTCTGTTTAGCTATAACAGTATCGTGTTTAAATTTAACTATTTCGCGTTTATATTGTACAAATTCTAAGGTACAAATTCTAAGAAAGACATACACAAAATAGACTGGCTTTGGTTCTAGGTGAATAAATGTCGGTTCAAACTGAATTTTATTTAATTCAAATTTACCATGATATTTTCCATTCTACTCGTATCATAAATTGTCAACCTATGTATTCTTCTCACTGCACGAATTTCTACCGTATTTATTCAACACCTTTTAAAATTTTTTTACATCCATGTTTTATTTCCATTCATCAAAGTTGGTACTAAAAGACTGTTGTAAACTATCTTTTAGTATTTGTCTAGTCTAGTAATTTTTTACGCTCTTTAACATTGTTTACTTTTATTGAGGTTTGTAAAAGTAAATCTAAAATAAAACGAAAAAATATGTTAAATAATGTTTTCATTTACTTTAGCAAACCTAAAGATATGATATTTAACTTGCATAAAGTGACATTCTAGATGCATTTACACTTCAGAAACTCGCATTTCAAAGTGCAAGAATACTTTGAAAAGACTTGTCCTGTACAACAAGATAAGCTAGTTACAGTATTTGTTAAGTTAACAGTTTTCCCCAAAGAAACTTTATACGTACAATGAATCTGACATATAACTTGAATGCAGCAAACCTAAATAGATCAACCCCAGCTGCGTATGAGTTTTTATATTCTAGAACGTTTACTATCGACGAACAGTAAAACTACACTTTCACAAGTGAATGTGGGCAGTTAACACTGCTTTACACAATCCCAAATTACTTTAGTGAAGGTGTACATTCAAAAGGAATAATTTACATTCACTGAACATCGCTTCCATATATAATATATATATCTAATATTTGTCTCATTATAATCATGTCTGCAATTTATATATGTATATATTTTTATATTTTATGACGTAAATTGTTTAAACGCGACTAGGCTCTTATTTATTTAACGTTAAATCTGGTATAAATTGAGTTTGTACTTATGAATGATAAATCACCGGAGTGACAAAGTCGTTTCTAAACGACGGTTTGCAAAAATTTTAACACATGAAGAATCGACATTAAGTTTGAAACATTTTGAAAAGTCACCCTGGTTATGAAAGTTTTCTCATTTATTTTATACTGATATATTATCATCAGCTTGTTCTATGTTATACTGATAAGCTGATAAAGACGTGTACCAAAATCTATTGACACCGGGATTTTATAGTTTATGGTAATGTAATTAAATAAACACTTAGCAGTAACAACTCCTAGCATTCTAAGATCGTACATTATCTAAAAGTTTCCGTATCGGTACGCTAAGCGGCCTTCTTTCATGTTGTTGGTCTTGTATAATACCAAATTATGCCAGTTTTTGCAAATCTTATGGTACTGCCAATATGTGGTTATCTAGCCAATATCCTAGTTTCTTCATTAGATCTCAAATTGCACTCTCCTGTAGCCTATTTTGGTCCAAGTACCGTTCATATAAGTCGGTTTTTGGAGCTCGGTAATTTTCGTCAGTCTTATTATGAACCACGCTTCGGACTGTTCGGATGTTACTAATGGTAAGATTATCGAGTTGTACAATATTTTCTCAGATTGGTATTCCAAACAGCTTAGCAGTCCATAAAGTGATGCGGCTGCTCCAGTTTCACTTTGGATCCTTTGTTTAAATTTCCATACTAACATAATATTTGTTCATAAAAACAATGTCTCAGTTATTTAATCTTTTCAATATTTTCAATCGTATGCTCTTCCATTATTATGGTGTCAGAAAAATGAATAATGAAGGACAGGGATTTTTTATGAGTTCTCGCTACAAAAAAAGCTTTTAGGGAGGGTGTGTGAATGAAACATAGATAATATATAAAGAGTACAGCATCAGAACAGCCTTAAGCACAGAACCATTATGGTTAAGAAACCCACCATTGAGATATCTCAGTTTAAGTGATTTAATCATTTACTGATGATGGTGGTATATAGATTACCGAACATAATTGTCTTGCCGGAGTTGAATCAAACAGATGGCCAGAAGATAGGTGGATTGATCATATAAAAGATATTGTTACGCGATTGTATTATAGTATACTTAACACGGGAAGAAGGAATGATTGGTGAAGAACGGAAGTCACTAGAAGCTTCTTACCACATTACATAAACAAGAGTGATATAAAAATAAGAAAACATATGTTCCATTGCATCATGACCAGTTAGACTGCCTAAAAAATCAATAGCACGCGTTATCAGGCAGTATACATCGTTTTTAATACGTTACCAGGCATATTAAAAACGACGTAATTAAATTATAACTATACAATTCTTTTGAGTCGATAGATCCCACACACATATTTTTACCAATTATTCACCAATTAAGCCTTTACCAATTTATCTTAACGCATCACACATCATATTTTGGGTTTCTCTCGGTTCGACTTCAGAGCAATCTTCCCAAGTTCAATGGGATTTGATAAATATTTAAGAAAAATAATTATTTTTCTCAAAATATTTCTTATTCTCAATTTCTATCCTTATTTTTTCAAGAAATTTTTTTTTTTGATATTTTTCCGAAATATTTTTTATTTCATTTATTATATTCGACATGGTGATGGAAATCGAAATTGACATTGGAAAAAAAACTTGTTGATTGGAAGAAATGGCTTCAAATAAATAATCCACCCGATACATTTACATGAAAATATTAGATTAATAAATTAAATATCTTCAAGCTGTGGGGAAAAGGACATAACCATCAACGGTCAATTTAATATCTACAAGCTGTGGGTAAAAGGACATAACGACATATCAACGGTCAATTTTGGTAACTACTAAAATGTATATTAGTTTTAAATACCTAAATTTAAATGAACAATTTGTATCCATAAATAGAATTGAGACCAAAAAAACACTAGACATAGTTTCCTACCACTATACGAGTATGTTTAACATATCACTGCGCTCGCGTGGCAACATGCTTAAAATAAACACAGTCAAGTTATTTACTTTTATTCCATTAGTTATAAGTTTCCACAAAGTAATATATGAACTATTTAAATAAGAATAGATGTAAATAGGATATTGCTCTTTTACACTTTTTTTTCAAATTTTCAGTTTCTATTGTTTCTGAATATTAAGGATATTTACACGATTTCCATCGACATCAATATTTATGTCCATTACAAGAATTTTCCTTTTAAATTAACCGTAATAAAATCTTGTCGATGTTTGTTGGAATTAATATTATAAGGAAGTAAAGTTTGTTTATTTTCCGAGATGGACTTGAAACCTTGTGATTTAAACAGTAAAAATGCAAATTTCTCGAAAATCCCTCATCAAAGTAATACATTTCATAAAAAGTTTCTAACATTGTGACTAAGGGAAAACGAGTTTACGGGTTGACACGAAAAGAAACCTACAAAAACAGTTTCCTAACTTTTATTTCGATTTACCGAAATAAAAATCGGGAGAAAGTTTCCCACCCCCCACAAAAAAAATTCGTTACACAAATAAATATATAACATATAGAGGGTGACTAGTTCTTTATGCGTTATACACAAGGAGATAATTAAAAGCACCGATTAATTAAGAAGAAATAACATCGCTGCTCAACAACCTTTACATAACCATCAATATGCAGATGCGGAAACGTGCCCAATCTGATGACCGCAACAGCCACCTTCATATCCTAACACTGTACCTTTTTTAGTATTATTTAAAATAATTCGATAGCTCGAGGCTCAATTCCCATGTTTGAGTGTCCTTGGGGAACGTCTGTTCCCTGAACGAAGGTACAAAAATTGTCATTTTATTAATATGGTATTATTATCAATCTCCAGCATTTAGGTACAAGTCGAGGTACAGTTTCAATAAAACCACAAAGACTAGGGAATAATCGCTTGCTGATATTGTTTTTATCATTTGGCACTGAATTATACAAAAATACAATCTGTGAGGTTTTTTTTATTACAGCAATATCTTCGAATCTAGAAAACAGGATTTATTAAAATTGTATCGATTGTTGGTCACAAATTAAAAGGAGATCAATTTTACATAAACAGAAAAAAAATATGCAAAACAAAAATGTATAAATTAAAAGTTGAAGAGAAGAATTAAAATAACGAATGAAAACTAGAGAAGATAGGAATGAAGACAAAATAAACAAAGAAATGAATCGATGAAGTACGAGATTGTGAAAGAAAAATAGAATGAAAAATAGGGAAATTCACACTGTCATTGAAGAGAGATATGATCAGAATACAAGTTTTACAGCTACTTCGGTGAGCCAGTAGATTGAAACATCTGATTTTGGCAGTTAGATTGTATCGGTATTAACATTTTCATCTGGCTCTTAAAGAAGATCTAGAAATAATTTATCCTGAAAGATCGTAGAGTTGGCCAACATCAAAATTGAATAATGATACGCAATAGTTTGAGTCTTTGTATCTACGGTAAGGAGCAGTCTATTTGAAGTTTGCTGCAGTACTTTAGAAAGCATCTTACTCAAGTAGATTAATATTTCAAAAGGGGTAAAGCAAGGATGTGATATGTCACTCTTTTTTATGTCACTCTGGTTGTTTAATATTTATGTAGATTCACGTTTGAAAGAACTACAAAAGTCAATGAGTATAATACGAATGTTGAATGGAAATGTTTGCAGATTGCTGTATGATGATAACGTGGTAGTGATAGCGTAGAATATAGATGAGTTACAGAGTTTGATAAATAAATTAATCGAGAAATATTTGGAGAATATTTTAGGAATGGATATTGCGATATAGTCATGGTGATGAAAAGTCTGAACGAAAAAGTACATACGATATATGGAAAAACTGTTTTTATACACTTTTTTTTAAACAATGAAATATTAAAGCAAGTTAAGGAAATCTAATTAGGTTTAAACGGGATATCGAATTTATCGGATGATGAAATAGTTAAACGGTTTATCGAACAGCATGTGGCGATATAATAAGAGTCAATGGGGCACTTAAATATGTATCTACTTGAACTGGATATTATCAAAGTTTCATAAGATGATAGTTCACAAAATAGTTTTAGTGTCAACATTGATGTATGGGAGTGAAACGTGGAAAAAATGGAGTGACATGGAAAAAAATGGAGGGACAATTTACAATATAATATGGAATGTAGTGATTAGAGATGAATGAAAACTTAACGTTGGTGTGTTGAATAACATAAAGCAGAGTACTGGGAGATGGTTTGGACATGTAGGAAAAAATATTAAAGAAAGATAAACAAAACTAATATGTAGTCCAAATGTAAGTGAAAAGCGCGATAGAGAAAGATCAAGGAAAAAATGGCTGGATCAAGTGATTAATATTTGAAAGAAGGAAATCGTAAGATTTGTAAGAAAAAGTGTATGGATATGGAAGATGCGAAGGATGTGTGTCGAGATAGGAAAGTCTGGTGCTCTATCCTCTGTGATGGTATGCATGTAAAAATACGTCTTAACTGGACAGGCATTAGCATGATACACACGCATACCAATTATTCTTCTCTCATATTTCATTATCTATCCCGAGGATAAAGAAATGTTAATATGTTTAACATCGGGTTAGAGAATAACGGTTATCGTTAAACATAAGTGATCTAATTAACGCTACCTGCTAAGCCATCTCTGTATCATATCTTCTATTTCTTCTCCATTCATTTTACTTTCCTCGTTTACTTGACGCTGGATCATCTTATAACATGTTGTACTTATGCGCCACATTGCTCTGTTATGGCTTGTCACCCAATCAATATATGTTATGTGTAAGTATTCAGCAGATTTAACTTAATATTAATAAGGAGTCTTGGGAATCTCATCTTACCCTTATTAGTGGCCGTGGTCCAGCGGTTATTATTCAAGCTGGTGGGCGCTCCAGGTTCGATTTCTAGGGAATTCACTTCCTGACTAGTTTTGCACCTCACTTTATATTTTTCTATAGCTGACATGTTGAATATCATACATTCTTATAGCTCTATTAAGCATTACAAATATAGCACTGTGTGTAAAAACTCTAATTAAAGAAAGCTTGCAGCGTATTAAACCTGCTGAAGTTTGATCTCATTGCCATCGAAAGTTCGTATTTGATTTGTCAAGAGTGGATGCTTGCTGAAGTGCAACAGTTTGCAAACAATAAACCAATACACAGGCGTATTATTTTATTTGTTTATTTATATGTAAACGGAACCATTTACTTTAAAACAAAAATATTGAACAAATAAAAAAGCCCGGAGTGATGGTTCAACACATTAAATTTGACCAAATGTACAAAATAATTTTATACAATTACAATATGAACAATCAGAATGAAACAGATATTAAATCGTACTAAATCACATGTTACCAACACAATACGGGGCCGTCCACAGGCGCACAGCCCGCACTGCGCAAAAAGTACAAACACGAAAGACAAACCATAGGAAAACAAAATGCAAATTGAAAACAAAGTATAAAAGACGGAACCAGACAGGTACAACTTAACAAATCCTCAAAAATCACGAAGAAAGTAGATCACAAAAATAGTAAAAAAAAACACAATAATCTATCAAAAAACAATTGTAAAAAGGTCTTCAAAAATCCTCGAAAGACACGCAGGATCCCACTTCAAGACTTGGATATTCGGAAGTGCCTTTTCAGGCACTGCGTATACACGTAGTTCAGCAAACTAAGTCTAAAAATATCCAAGACTGCAACGTACTCGTTTCCGATTCCTGTGCAGTCTAGGTATGGGACAATTCGCTAAATAATATGTTCCATAATTTTTACAAATAAATGTGTTTTGCATCCTGGTAATTATTGTCGAAAATTGAATGCTTATGAATCCCAAGAGTTTCGGACAATCGATCATTCTATTCACGACTTTGAAAAGTACAATCAAATCCGCTAATATTCGCCGATCAGAAATTGTCATATAATTGTCATACATATCGTATCTAGCGTTTAGGATAGTTGTTACATCCAATATTTTCCTCACTATGTTTATTTTATTATATATTTTATACAAGTTTAACCCAATAAAATCGATCAAAATGCATAATATTTAAAAAAAAAAGTAGAAAAAGGTATTAAAATAATCATACAATAATAAAAACCATTAATATTAATGGCCTCCTGTGAAGTGGCACCCTTATGCATATAAAGTTTATTAATAAACCTTAAATGATTGAATCCCCAACTTTTTCACTGAGATACAAAAGAAGTAAAAAATGTGTTTAACGAGGCCATTCCGTGTGCAAGTATGATGCTCACAATAGCTTATATTTGTAAAAATAGTAAGAAAAACATTCTTATTGACAATGATGATCAGATACATTAAACAAAACTTAAATCAAGAAGGGGTTCACTGTTTTGCATATGATCATCACTTTGCCCTCTTCCATGTCCATCTTAGTGTGGTTTCTTCTAGTTTTCTTCTGTAATGGATTCCACCCATTTACTGACCAATTGTGTAGTAGCAGGGAATTGATTTAATATGCAATAGTTTTTGCTTGTATGCGCCCTTTAAGGAATTCAAAACATTATTTCGTATTAAGTCCAAGCCACCCTGTATATTTGTAAATAACATTTTAATGTGATTAAACCTCACACACAAATACAACATATATATTTACTTGTCTACTACTATTCACGCCTTGACCCGAGATAAAAATATCGTTATGTAGGTCAAAAAATATTAAGTAAATATATTTTTCGCAACTGATCTCGGTAAGAACTATACACATATCATTTTATATTGAATGTGTCACGCACAACGGTAAGCAAAATATTGTTTGTGTTTTATATTGTTTCTCAAACTTTTTAGTCGTTTGATCCCTCAAAGATAAAAAAATTAAATCAAGACTTCGCGATCCTCGTTCGAAAACTTGAAATAAACTTTATTTCAAAATAATTTGACGTTAAAATGTGAAAAAATTCTGCGCAATAACTTAAATTAAAGTTTGACAATGCTTTATAAACAGAAATAGATCTGTCACTTTAATTTAAGTTATTGTGTAGACTTTTTCCCATTTAAGTATCAAATCATACTGTATTAAAATGGAGTTCTACAATGAACATAGTTCAGAATTTATTTATTCCCTGCTGTGCTCATGTGTAATGGTCAAATAGTCAGTCACATCTTGAAGTAGTGTATAATCCATTTATTCCGGAGAAGAGTGAAGAAGGTCCTTCTGAGGCTGTCTCATTGATGAAAACCCTAAACATTCGACTGGGACAGAAATCATACGCGAGAAAAATAAGATTAGTCTGAAAATATGTCAAAACTGAATAACAATTAAGTCTACTATGCACCAGATTATTGACACCGGTGATGCTACCTCAGATGTTTAGACACATCAATTTGTACGGTATACTATGACGTCGGATGAAAAAATACAATTGGGTTGGTCATTGAAAAGACCGAAGTAATTTTCAAAGACCCTTCCGTCTTACTATACTTGAAATTTATTTTGAAATAATCATGTTTTTTTTAGAATGCAAAAGAGCTACAATTATAGGATGACAAATTCATTTTTTTAAAATCCCTTACGTCGTATTATACTTTATATTAATTTTATTGCAATAATTTTATTAGAATATTATACAATGGAGCTAAAATGGTAGAATGATAAATCCAATGATGTAGGATAACAAACCTTATGAGGCTAGTTATTAAAAATCCCGAAGTAACTTTTAAAAACCCGTTTTATTAAACTTTGCATTAATTTTATTTAAAAAATGTCTTTATTTAAATACAATGGATGTTTTGCAATGAAATGAGATGATTACGCCTTAGTATAGTTTACGTTTATTTTGTTATTGTATTGTATTTTGAGAATACAAATGAGGTGAAATTGGTTGGATAAGAATTCCAATCTCGTTGAAAGGCAAATTCAATCAGACAGGTTATTAAAATGCCCCTAAACTATTTTTAAAAACCTTTGTGGCTTATTTTATTAATTTTGCTATGTTCATGTTAATATTTGAAAATACGATTGAACTAAAATTGGTCAACATCTAGATACGATCTACTTACCATGCACTTCAGTGTGGCGAAATAGTATTGAAGATAGTTTATATTAATTATGTATAGAACTAATACACTCGGTAAAAGTTATTAGTTGCCCAACACTGCATAGTTAATTGGGTTGTGAATTTTGCATCCCTGTGGAATATGTTCCTCCTTTGATGACACTCCGTGGTCCATTTGTACCGAGCTGATTAAACACTCGCAAACACCTTCGCTGGAAACACACTCTAAACTTACCAATACCTACAGGAATATTATCTAATTTTAATTTGACAGATAAAGGAACATGAAGATGAGAAAATTGTTTTCAAAGATTCTCAATCACGTTTGGTCGTAAAAATCATATTTAGGTTGCAACTGAAGTGCACGTTTTGTTTTGCATACATGCACACAATCCAGCCATGTCTTACCATTTCATGACTTTGAGACGACCTCCGTAGTCTAATTGGTAAGACATCTGTTTTCAGACCCCAGGATTGCGAGTTGGATTGCTATTGGCACCTAATTTTTTCAATAAAGGATTCGGATATGGTTTGCTCTTTCGGAATCGAACGCATATTTCTAGTTTGTTATAATTGATTGCCATATTACAATTAACCCGCTAAATTTTACTATATACGACGAAAATGTAATACAATACTTAACTTTTATATCCACACACATACAATTTTTGCGTGGTCAAACACACGGGTATATTTCTCATACTTCTAACAGTTCCTTCAGTCATATTTTCACAAACAGCGTCCTTCCATTATTCCCTTTATCTACCTCTTTCGTGCATTTCACACATGTATATTTTTTTTTCAGTATACATTCAGCCGAAAATTCCAAAACATTTCAAAATTATTTTCTTAATGCTTCTTATAACATCCGACTCTTAAAAACAATTATCCCTACGTGACTGGATTGTTTATTCGATCATACATTTTGATATTAGATATTTTCGCAAAACACTTTTCCTTAATTTCCATACTTAAATTTCATACAACAACGAGAGCACCTACACACCCCTGTGTACTTTCTATCAATTATGATTATTAGTTTTTTTTTTTATTTAATAAAAAATAATACAGCTTTAATTTTGTATTCTATTTATAATACTGCGCTGATAATAAGAAGAACGTTTGCTCTGAGATATTGTTCGTTTGTGGCTCTAATTCTCTCGCCGAATACATTAAAACAGCGCATTCTGGATCAAATTTAAGAAGACGAGTGACAAAATACTTATTGAGCGGAGATAGAGAGTTCGCGGAGGATCTCCTACTTCACGGTTTGCGAGCTATGTGAAGATTGTTTCACGGTTTGTGAGCTATTGAGCACTGAAATGGTTTATTTAAAATAAAATACTTTATTATATGGTTTCTTTAAAAAAGTATTGTCCTACATGACGGCTAGCGCATATAATTGGGTTCTATGTCCATTCAACTTTCACAAAGTTTGACATCCCTTAAAGGAGTCGTATTTTTCGAGAGGAGGGAAGTTCGAGATCAATTTGATCTTCATTAATTAAATATTCTGTTCCGAATCTATAAAACAGAGCGAGGTATGATAGAGCACTTGTCATTGCCTGTCCTGTAGCTTGGAATGGTCTGATATGGGCCGCATGTGCAACGGGAAGCGCTTAAAGACAAACTCTTTTGGGGAGGTCTTATCAAAATGTACGATTATTTATGAATATTTCACCTATAACCAATTATACCGAAAGATCTACAAATGTTTTTTGTAGTTCATCTTCTCTTGCCAAATGTTTGACGATTTTTTTACGAAATATGTTTTTTTCTAAACAAAAGCAGTTGCGGGGAAGCAAGTAATCTAATAGCTACAGTCAACACCTTCATATAATTTCACTCAAGTTGTTTTATTTTTTGCAACATTTTTAATATATTAATAATAGTTGGCTCGAATTCCGAGTTGCGGCACCCTTGCGGAGAGTTTGTTCTCTAAACGGCACTGTATAAATTATCCTAATCTATCAATAGTAATGGGTTAAAATTCCGAGTTGGAATTCCCTTAAGGAGAGTCTGTTCTCTAAACGGTGCGGTAAAAATTGTCCTTTTACTATTATTTACCTCCTTCACATTCGTATATCTCGTCATACATAATGTTGTTATACCATATGTACTCCGGAAAGAAGTTTAGTATTTGTCAAACAGATTTCGTTTGGACAAAACTTTCGTTATTAACTTTATTCCAAACGTGCCGAGTACTCTTACAGTACTCGTAATATATAGTTAGGTAACAGTGGACCACATTTTTTCGGCCATTATTTACCAATTGCTTACTCGGTTTTTGACCTCATTTTGAAAATGGAACAAAATCAGTTGTTGGTTTGATGTTTGATACTTTTTTACTACGGCTTAGCAAAAAAAACAACGCAATTAAAAAAAATGTACAATGTACCGCGATAACGCTGTGAGCGATCGTGTGTGTCAAATGTGATTTTAAAATTACGTAATGGTGATACAATACTCCGGATATGATATTCACTCTGGAATGCTGATGAACACAGATGACGACCAAATTAAGGTGTTGCATCAAAGGTTCGTAGACCACCGTCCATTTTTGAATTAATGTTTAATTAATAATTGCAATTGGATGGTGGTCAACGAGCAGTGGATTGAATTTAGCTTTTGAATTCGTCCTTAAAATATGGAATTACTTTCCGGACAACCTTTATTATTCATGCTTCTAACTTAACTTCATTTGTAAATCTGATCGACTTTATCCAGTCATGTTTTCCTCGGTATATATCTTCCAAGTACACCTGATACTTATGACTTTTATTCTCAATCATTATTTCGTCATTCATTCTGTCTACGTGTCTAAACCAATATAGATAAACAAGTAATTTCTAATAGAGATAAATAACTAAATATTACCGCGAAAAACAATGGTATTTTTTTATTATGAATATAAAACTGTAAAAATTATAAAAAATAAAACAAGCTACGAAATGAATATTTAAGAAACAAGAAATATGATATCTAATTCCTTGTTCACTTTAACTAATACAGTTTCTACAATATGTTGGCTTCTTCGTCTTGAAAACGTTTAAAATTATTTTCAGAATTTCTCCCTTAAATAACTGTGCTATTCATACCGATACATTCGGAATATTATTTATATCGCGAAATATGACTGTGAATATTTTTCCGCTACAAAGAAAGGCGTAGTGATGTTATATGTTGAAATCTCTAAAGACGTATCCTCAAGATTCCCTGGACGAATACGTTACTAAAGTTGAAACGCTTGATCGCATGTATCATTCGTAAAATAATGAGAGGCACAAAATATGTTTTAACACAACTGATTATCCAGGGATAAATTAGTGTCAAACGAGACAAAGGAAGACGCCATGTATCTTAGCTAAGAAGTTATGAGAATATTTTAGGTGCAGTGCTAATGATTTGTTCCGGTATGCAGTGAGCTGGATCACAATGATTATGGCTTACCTACGATAGGAGACGGCACCTCGAGAAGAAAATTAGTATTTTTCTTTTCAAATAACAAAATTAAAGAACTCTGTTACCTAGTTGGTAAGACGTCTGTCTCCAAGCCCAGAGATTACAGGCTCAAATCCTGCTGGAATCCAGATTTTATAAAAAGGATTCCAGCTTAAGGCCTCTTTAACATCATTCTGGTTGGTAGGAAGAGATTGTCACATGGCAATACACCCGTCAGGTTTTACTGTATACAATGAAAGTTAAATACAATAAAATATTATAAAAAAATATTTTACGTAAAAACATTAAGTTCATGATTTTTTTCATTAATAGTCCGTCTCGATATATTTGCACGAAATATTTTATAATTCGAATGTGTCAATACCAATTTGCTTACGATAGATACGATACAGATTATTATTCAACAATAGTAATAATACTACAAGTGGTCGACTATTTTTTATGTTTATTAAAATATATTGTTGAGTTAAGGGGGTTTCTATTGTGGCATTTTTTTAAATCTTATGTCTTGACATAAAACTGGTTATTCCATTTTTTTCGTGATTTCATTAATTTTACCTCACTGAATCTTAAAAATCACAATCAATTGTTATAGGAAGTCGACTTAGCCTATTGAAGACTTTCAAATATTTTTTTCCCTATTCAAATCGATAATTCCGTGATTCCGTATTCATCACATGTCAAAAATTTGGGAATCCTTCTCAATGAAAATCAAAAAATCATGTATCAGAGTTAATCTTCTGCCTGCTTCGAGTTGAATACTACTTTCATAATATCTAATACTATCATTACTTGATTATAGTGACATATATTACGAGGTGTTAACTAGAAGAAGCAGTAATAAATTGTTATACTGAAATTTAAACTAATATACGATGTTTGATAAATAAAAGAACAAGAATTTTATTTTTTATCAAAATGTATTTATTTTATCATCGACATTCAAAGAAGTCTCCTTAGGATAAAATACACTTTTCTCAAGGTTTTTTTTCCAATCCGCACAACATTTGTGGATCACACTTTTTGGGATAGCCAGCAATTTAGCTCACCCAGCAATTTTGCTTTTATTTCCTCTATGAACGAACCATGTTGTCCTTTCAATGTCCTCTGCATCCTCGGGAACACGAAAAAGTCGCAGGATACCATATTTGGCGAATACGGCGGCTGTGGCATCACTACATTGATGGTTTTGGTTAAAAATGAGTAGTCAAGTTTGAGTCAGTGTATTATCGTGATATCAAACCCAGGAGCTTTTTGCCCACAATTCTGGTCATTTTCTTCAAATTACCTCACGCAAAAGGCGACAAACCTCAAAAAAAATTCTTTCCAAATCCGAAAAAATCATAAACGTCCCAAAATTCCTTTTAAATACTAGCCTCAAACACAAACTGCCTATCCAATATGACTGAAAATTGAAATATACATCACAGATGGAGGAGAATGTGTTGCCAACGTGCAGTGCCAACGTCAGACGGTGTATCCAACGTGCCAACGTGAGATGGGCTCAATAAAAAACAAACAACCCGCGAAATAAAAAAAAATCGTTCTATTTTTGTCAACTTAATTGAGCCTAGTTGGTAAGATATGTGAGTTTCCAGCCTTAGTTTCCAGCCAGATTCGATTAATTTTTGTTTTCGCTTAACCTTTCCTTCCCTGTGTTGGGTATCTTCTACACGTTGCTTCTAATAACCATCAATATCTCTATAAATATAATAAATACAAGGTTAAGATTTTAGGTATTCCTCCATAATATATTTACGCATTGATTTAAAAAATAATATTAATAATAATCAGAATTTATCGACTACATCGAGGTGTTTTGTAAAGATCGAAAACAAATTCGCATTTAAACGCTGCGAGTGCCTCGTCTCGACGATAGGTGAATAGTATGCGGGAAGCGCGACACTATATTCGCATCTCACTCTTGCATACTAGACTGAATTGCGAGGAGCTGAATTGTCTCAACGTCGCAAGCAAAGGCGTAAGCGCCGGGGTATGCGACTGACGTTCCGCGCCACTAGTAGCTTCTAGGCTTGCAAATAGGTTAGACGTACGCCCGTTCCGTGAGCATTTTTTAATGTTTTTTTAATGTTTTCAGCAAATAAATCTCAATTATTATAATTTTTAACTTCAATTATAATTAATTAAGAGGATTATCTATGAATGTTCTTATTTTTCCGATTTAAAATCGCTAATTTTTTATTGCGTACTCACTACCCAACACCGGAGCACGCGTATTATTTTTATCGCCGTAAGGGAAGGGTTAAGATCTCTTTAACGTAATTTTGGTAGATTGGAAAAGATTGCCACGTGGCAATAGACCCGCTAGATTGTGTTGTATTTAAGAAAAAAATAAACTTAAAATTTCTATCGAAATTTTAACTTGAATATTTCTATTGTAACTATTTTCAATGATCAATTATTGTTATAAAAGAAAAGAAAAAATGTAATACAATACAAAGTATCGTTATAAGAAAAGAAGCAAGAATTCAGAGGAATTTTCACGAATAATTTCTAAGATATACTTTTTACACCCCTATATCCAAAGGGAGCGTTTTCAACAGAAAACCGATCACAAAGAATATTAAATACATGACCGTATATGAAAAGCGACACTCGGAGGCGTTTCGTGCTTAAGCGAAATTTTTGCACTTAACTTAAAAGACTCGCTGGTGGAGGTGTGTACACACACACGCACACACACACACACATTTCCTGTACACGACGCCCGACCAACACCTTTCATGAACTTGAATCATTAAAAGCACATTTTTTACTGCGACGACGTAGTAGAATGCTGTTATACTCGTATTTATATACAGTTTCCATTTTGAAGAATATCTCTACTTTCCACAAAAAGGGAAATTATTTTTTTCAAATAATTATTAGTTTGTTTTACCTCGTTCTTAATCTTGATACTTTTTACGTTACATACGTATCACTAAATTTGATTTTGACCACACTACGTAAAAAATGATACTTAAAATAAAAAGACAATAAATATAGCGCTGTTTAGAGAGCAGACTCGCCTCAAGAGCTAATATCACAACGAGATGCATGGCCGCGCGGTAACGCACTGGACTTCCGTACGGAAGGTCGTCAGTTCAAACCCCGCGATGTGCTTCTCCTCTCGAATGATACAGACACGTGTTTTCGCCTAGTGTTCGTGGGTATAAGGATACTTATGACTTGGGTCATATTTATTCTTTAAAAAAATTATTATATAATTCTATTATTTCTTGAATCTTCGAAGACTTAAGTTTCACTTTGTGGTGCAAAGTTTTATGTAAAAAAGAAATAAAATAAATAAATGAAACACTTAGTTTATATGTTTGTGTTCACAACTGATTTATTTTGAGTTTTCTACCAGTTTTGAAGACCTCCGTCTTCATCTTCAGTTTATCTTCACCTGACGATGAAGACGGAGGTCTTCGAAACCGGCAGTAAACTCGAAACAAACCAGTGGGGAACACGAAAATATAAAACAAGTGTTTTATTTATTTATTTTATTTATTTTTTACACAATTTTTTTTTTATTCATTCCAAATTCTACTGGTATAATCATTTTAGTTATTGTAATTTATTTATTTTACAACAAAAAGACTGCCATTATGAAGTATGGTATGAAGGAATTGTGTATCTTTGCTGTGATGGCACTTACTTTAAACTGATCGCTCTTAATTAACTTGAAAAAGGAAAACGTTGTACGAAAATGTGGCGCTATTTTCATCGATTAGAATTGGTCAAACGGTAGTAAGTCCTATCCTTGTTCAAATAAACGAAGACATTGGAAAAAGTGTTGAATGAAAGAAGATGCAAAGCATAAGATGAAAAAATAAACATTCAGATGGTTCGGTCACATAAAATAACTAGTGAAAAATTTACAAAAAATATATTATATTATTTACAGTTAAGGCATTAATACTATGAAGGTTTAAATAATAGGTTAGTCAAAAAGTTTTGAAAGCGACATCTATGGAGCAGTAGAAAAACCAAAATTTCTACGCCATTTTAATATTTCATCTTTCATAAGAACGTACTCAAAATTTCATTTCGATCTGTCAATTCATTCTTTGTTTACAAGCCATTTGAAGTTGACGTGTCAGTGTATTTTTTAACAATGGAAAAATCCGAATATCGTGCAGTGATTAAATTCTTTGTTTTGGAAGGTTTATCGGCTACTGAGATCCATGCAAAGATGGTGAAAGTATTAAAGGAGTCTTCTCCTTCATTTCCAACCGTTCAACGATGGGTTTTGGAGTTTAAGCGTGGCCGTACAAGCGTTGAAGACGATCCACGCTCAGGACGTCCAAAAAGTGCATCAACACCAGAAATCATAGCGAAAATACAGGATATGGTTTTGGAAGATCATCGATCGACTATGGATGTGATAGCTGACACCATAGGCATCTCACATGGAACAACATGGCATATTTTGGCTGAAGTTTTGGGTTTCAAAAAACTGTGTGCACAATGGGTGCCGCATTTGCTAACAATGCAACAAAAACACGTTCGAATGCGACTTTCTGAGCAACATTTGGAGCAATTTCAAAAGGATAAAAAGGATTTTCTGCGTCGATTCATCACTATGGATGAGACTTGGGTCAACCACCATGATCCTGAATCAAAACAAGAGGCTAAGGAGTGGTGTGAACCAGGCACTTTGGCTCCGAAGCGAGTTCGTGTCCAGAAATCGGCCAAGAAGGTGTTAGCGTCAGTTTTATGGGATGCAAAAGGAATTTTATTGATAGATTATCTCCAAACTGGTAAGACAATCAACTCTGATTATTATTGTGACCTTTTGGACCAGTTGGATGAAAAAAATTGTGAAAAAATACACGGTTTGCAGAAGAAAAAAAACATGTTTCATCAAGACAATGCACCTGCTCACACAGCTCAAAAAACCATCGCGAAAATCAGTGAATTGGGGTACGAATTGTTGCAGCATCCACCCTATTCGCCAGATTTAGCTCCCTCTGACTTCTAACTGTTCTCACACCTCAAAAAATTCCCTCGTGGAAAGCATTTTTCATCAAACGAAGAGGTTATAGCCGTCGTAGAGGAGTATTTTGCAGGCCTTCCAGAAAGTCACTTCCGTGATGGGACAACAAAGTTGGAAGATCGTTGGACCAAGTGTATTGATCTTATGGGAGACTATACTGAGCAATAAAAGTGATTTCTCCCCAAAAAAAATGTATTTTCATTTCCGCTTTCAAAACTTTTTGACTAACCTAGTATATTACAGTTTGTTTAATCAAACACTGTTTATTCCACTTTATATGACGGTATAATCCTACCGGTTTCAAGGTTTTCACCTAATCGTCAGGGAAGCAATAACAAGACTGAATTGTGTTCGAACTGGTACCGAAATACACGCTTCTAACGGTAAAAATACGGGTTGGGGATTGTGGGTGGAGGAAGGCAGGAGATAAATTCAGCAAGCAGCAACGGTGAGATCTTGGGAATGTATGTTTTTGCCACATGTTCATCCTAATGCTGTTAATCCTAACTTATGAAAGAATTCAACCTGCTGATCATCTTGGGACATTGTTTTCTTTGCTATCGGAATTTTTGAGTTTGATATATCCAGATTGTGTGCTTGCTGAAGTGCAACAACTTGCAAACAATAAACCAAAACCTGCATTGACGAAATATCCACAAAATGTTTTTAATCATATACCATCACAAGTGATGTTATATGATTAAAAACATTTTGTGGATATCATTTAACTTTTCGGAAAAAAAACAGGAGCTTTATTTAACAAACTTATTTGTCGAATTATTAAAAAAAACGTTAAAAAGAAGGGTCCTTCAGAAGAGCCTGTGATTCATTTGTCACTAATAATCTAGTGTCACTTTATCTTATTTTGAGTTGAGTCGTCAAGCTGTTAAGGGTATTCTTCAAATAAATTATCTACCTGCAATCACTTGTGATTGATTCAAAGGCCACAAACTTCTTAAAAAGTAACATTTCTCAACGTTCTGTATGCAGACACATATGAAAAGATATATACAAATATGAGAAAATTCCCTTGAAATTTCAATTGAAACCATAAAAAATAATTACTTGCTTTGTGATGTTTAGCGACAACAGTGAACACCTTTGACTTCTCTATGTGGGTGTGGAGCGAATGAACGGAAACAAAAGTACTAAAAAACATGTAACGATAGCGAAACAGTTAAAACATTAATATAAGTGGTATGTCTGTAAGTCTTTCAGCGAAACTTTAACTTCTTACTCCATTTTCGATGACGAACGAGAGACAGTTATAAAGCAAACGAACAATTTTGTTTTCCTTATGAAATAAATAGCTGTTAATAATTATACCCAAAAAATATTGTTGTATAATTGACAGTGGTTTTAAAGTTATTTTATATATAATATATCATCATCATCATTCTCAACCAGGGTCGATCCACTGCTGGATGAAGGTCTCCCCAAGTTGACTCCAAATGGTTTTTTGCTCGTTGACGCCATGTGATGCTACCATGCTTCCTGATTTCATCTATCCAGCGTACCTTCGGTCTTCTTCTGGGCCTCTTTATGCCTCTTGGGTACCATTTGATTATTTCGGATGTCCATCGGAAGTCTGACATTTTGGCTACGTGTCCGGCCCATTGCCACTTCATTCTTTTGCACACCTTTATAACGTCTTCTACCTTTGTTATATTGCGAATCCAGGTGTTTCGTTTACGGTCTCTTTTAGTATATCCCAACATGCATCTCTCCATGCAATGTATACATTATGATATACAAGATCAACGTGTTTTTACTCAGCTGACTTATAAATAAGTAGTTCAAAACATGCATAAATGATAAAACCTTCAAATATAATAGCTTGTGTACAGCTTGTGAGATTTGACAACACTTAGCAGTGATTGTCTCTGCACTGTAGCAAGAAATAAAAAAATTAATATACAAACTGACCTGTCAAACACATTTTTAATTATTACTTCACAATGACAAGTATTTATACACTTCACTTATAAACTAAATCATTTTGCACAATACAAAATAATTATAATATGGTAGCCATTATTTCAAAATATTTATTTCATTCTGTATTGAAATTAAAGTGACGGGTGACAAGTGTGTTTGTTTATTGTAGTACGTATCACGAAAGTCACGTATAAACGCGCATAATTAGTTCAACATATAATATCTGAATCCCAGTCCCTCGCGTGATTTGACGACGATATGGGTGGCGTGTGAAGCTTTAAGAAGCACTTGAAGACGATATTTTTAGGAGATATTATTAAAATATGTGATGGAATATGAACACTACACGTAGACACTACACTACAAAATACATAAAACCTAGTTTGTTACCATCACATATCGGAATTTCTACAAAGATTAATTTGGTTTCTAAGTTAATTTTCTACGGTTTTCTTAAGAGATATATTTGTTTGTCAATAACAGCAGGTTTGAGTATGAGTTTCATGGTTAGTTGTCAATGATAGTAGGTTCAAATTAGTTGTCAATGATAGTAAGTTCTTTTTTTTGTCAATAATGGGTTCTATTTAAAGCTTCTTTGTTAGTCTTTCCTTGGTAAGTTTTTGTGATTTTCTTAACAGATCTGGTTTTTTTTTGTCAATAATAGTAGGTTCAAATAAGAGCACCCTTGAGGAGAGTTTGCCCTATAAACGGCCCTATATAAATTGGTATTCAATAATTCACTTTATGTGACAATAATTAATAACAATAACAGACCAACGAAATCGAGTAAATCAAAACACTGCTTTCGTTTTTGATTTTTCCCTGTTAATAATTTCATGTTTCAAGAAAATAATGAGTATACAAATTTAAACTTCAACACTTTAGGGCTCCTTTAACGAACCCTTTTATATTTTTCCTATTATTTTTTAAACAGTTTCAGAAAAGAAGAGAAAATTGTAAAATGATTGAAGCCTCGATTACTGAGCAACCCTTGTCAGTAGCACGCTACTTACTAGTAAAGAGTTAAACTTTTATAACTTTCTGTTAGAAAAATATGCACAAATAATTCGCGATGTCCAATCTAAAACCCTTTATCAATTTTATATTTTTATTTTAAAAATTAACTTAATCACAAAGTGACATGGGTGAAGCTTCGCTTTAAAATCTACTTTAGAGTAGTTCCACTAATTAAGCGGACTAAAGAGCTATAATGGAAAGAAATAGTAACGGACGTAGCCCTACATCCTTTATGCATGTGTAAAACAGGATGTGTGTTTCTAATTTGAGTCAGAGGTAAACTCGATAAACAACACCAGTGAAGAAATAAACAATCGGATGCTGTCGGCAAATTGATGAAATTTTGGCTTTATTCCCGGACTTAAGTTTCGTCTCCCTTCCAGGAAAATAAAATCATCTTTACATAAACATTGCAAAGACTTAGTATAATTTAAAACTAGAAAAAGTTGATAGATTGATTCTCTAATGAATATAAGGTCCAATTTATAACGATGGCACTTGCAGACAGATATGTAACGACGAACTATATACCCTGTATACAGATGTGTAACGACGAACTCTACACCCTGTGGACAGATGTGTAACGACGAACTCTACACCCTGTAGACAGATGTGTAACGACAAACTCTACACCTTGTATGGCTAAACCAAATTGCTAGGCTGATTTGGGCACTAGCATCATATGTAAAACCCTGACCCTGAAAGTGGCCTTGTTCAGCGATCCGATGGGTCATAAGGGAGTGGGGGAGCATAACTGAGATGGATGTATGCTGGCAAGAAACTGCCGCGCATTGCGTATAACCAATTAGATGAGGGATGCTACTAAAAGAGATAAGTTGTGGAGAATCCTGCAGACAGTCAAGACCAGTCCTGGGTTGTAAGGCTGATGATAATGAACCAAGGAATGAGGTGTACAAAAAACTGGAATTTTTGTCTCTTTCTTTTAAATCTCTATTCTCTTGATCATTTGTAGAACCTCTCCGTAATGGATTTAAAAAAAGGTGACGGTTTCCTTACTCAGTGATTTAGAACATCACAGTACAACGGTACATCTAATCATCGTCAAAATAATAATGTATTTTATTGTGGATTGTGGAAATCTATAATATTAAACCACAATCTTCTTTAAAAAATATTTATAATAAAATATGTAAAGTATTTTAGATCTTAAGATAAATCCAGAACATACCTATAATTAGTTTACACAATGCGTGAGATGTAATAAAATATATTTATACACGAAGAAAGTTTAGACATACGAGCATATATGAAAAAACTAAAAAAAAAAGTTTAATGAATATTAAAAATAACAAATCTAAATTGATTAAGAAATAAGAAAGGGAAAAAAATAAACAAATATATAATTAACCAAAAGACATAACACATTATTGCTGGAGAAGAAGCCTGGAGAATTGGTCATTTTTCACTCAGCTTTGGGGATCGAAGAACGAAAATATCCCGGATTACCTCGATGGTTGACACATGTTTTCCCCTCTCCCACATCATACTTGCCGTTCGATGCCTCATCAGAATCATGAACCAATGCGTTTTGCTTTCAGCGAATATAACAGATGTGGTCAATAACGCGAAGGAATAAATATGACTCTTTTCACCTAATTGTACTGTGCATTAAGTTATTTCATAGAGATCTTTTATAAATGTCTTATGGTTTGCATATATTCTCATACAGAAGTAGTTGATCAGGATCTTTTTTGTTGTGTGACAAGTACATCTTTAGATTTTTCCTAAATGTGTTAAATTTTCTCCGTATTCTCTAAAAAGATTAACTGTCGCACGAGCCACAACAAAGTTACTTAGCTTGAGTTTACAATATGATGAAATTCATAAGAATGGTATTTATAATTAAAACAGTTGAATATTGATCTTCTTCTCCCTGGCTCCATCCCAACTCATTGTCTGCGAAGACTGTTAGGGTCAGCTCTCCTCGTCCTCAGGTTTTATGCTCTTCTGTCCCGGACTACGTCCCCCAGGCCATGCCTCTGCATCAGGTTATCTTTTTGCACCACCCATGAATTTTTTGGTCTTCCTCTGGTTGTTATTCGAGGAAGATCCATGGAGATTGCCTGGTTCACAATGTGATTGGGTGCTTTGCGTCCAACGTGCCCATACCATCTCAATTGCCTCTCCTCCATCCTGATGTTGATGTCTGTAATACCTAGGCTTCCACGAATGCGTGACTTTTTTTTTTGCAAAACAGTTGAATATTGATGGAAATCAATATTTGATTCATACCATCATTAAGAAAAAGTAAGAGTACTTTGGGTAAACCTACCTGAAGAGAAAATGTTGAGATCCAACAAGTGATGCTGCAGAAAGATATTCAGAGTATGATAAATATACTTCAGAAAGATAGCTCATCTCCTGGTTGAGAAATTAACGAGAGAAGCTTCATTGCAGTCCAAGCAGTTAACAAGTTTTATATAGAGACGTTTCGTCGTTAAACTCGCACATGCGTTAAATGCCGGCAGATATTAAATTATTTCAACCATATTAACCTAACAAATAAATTCCCAAAAAAAATCAAGAATGTCTAGTGGCAACTCAAAACCTGACAACTTTCAAACCAAGTATTTGAGAGAAAGAAATAAATATCGTACTATCGACCCCTCTTCTATAAAAGAATTCAGATTATGTGGAAATTCTAATTATTTTTTGTGCTGGCATCTGTGAGAGCAATTTTTTTAAAGTAAAGATTATTTACATGACAATATTCAGAGACTGTACTTTTAGAATAACATTACCAGCATGTTAAAGACTTTGGTTCAGAATATAATAATTATAAAAAAGGGTTCATCGTTTAATTTTACATGGTTTTCCTTCAATATGCACTTTCGCATATTACAGGAAATGTTATTTTAAAATACAATAGGATTTTTTTTATTATAACCCTGATTAAATTTACACCATTAAAACTTGATTAACAAATAGGAAATACGTTTCGAAAATTTAATAAAGACATTTTCAGGAACATTTCCCTTAATTTTAAGTCCATACCATTACAACAACTTTGATAGCTTCAACCAAAATTGTGTTGTGAAAAATTCATGTGCATAGATTCATGTGTGAAAAACATACAATTAAAAAACAAAACTTTATGAAATTTTAATGTAATATGAAATTTGTTATCACATTTTATTGCACTTCCGTTGAATAAAGTTAACCTCATTTATTTTGTCAAGCGGCAATCTCTTCCAACCTATCGAAATATGTTAATAAGGATTTAAGTAAAAACCATGCTGGCACTCGTTTTTATTTGTTTAATTTTATTCCAATTAACCAACATCCGCAAACTTAGGTTGTTATTTTTTCACTTCAACAATGCTTGAATCTATCATTAAAACACATAGACAATGAAAAGCCCGGACTTTCTCATTTTTTACACTTTTTGGTATTATTTTTAAGATTAAAATCTTTCCAGTATTAATTATTTTGTCTTTTTTGTTGTTTTGGTTCTTAGAAGCCAAAAATCATCACACCTTGTTATGTTACATTTTGGGAATTATTATATAATAAAACTTAACAATTTAGATCAAGATATTAAAAATAATTAATTGTTTTACTTTGCACATGTTTAAATTGAGTACCAACAGGAATCGAACCCCCAAACCTCTCGTTGAAAGATAGGTGTTTTTTTACCAACTACGCTTCTAGTTAAATTCAAGATACGAGTATAAATATTTTATTCCATATCAACCTCTACCAGCTGAAGTAAGGTTACCTAAAAACATCTCAAAATAGGTAAAATGAGTGATAGACAGTTGAGATATAAAGCGTGACTGGCAAAAATCTTCATCGATGCTAAGTTATTTCAACACAAAACTTTTCGTTAGTAAACAATTGACATATCAGATGTCCAAAAAGGTTTCGTAAGGAAAATGGCAGAACACTTTAAATAAGTCTAGACGTAGGATCAGCAGTGATTTAACATTTTGAAATTACACATTTGAAAACATAAAAGCAATTTAAATATTTGTTTGTTTCGATAAATGACTTATCCATGAAACTACATATGTACTCGATAACAATGAGAGAGATAAATCGCTGTTCGCCCTCCTGGGCTAAATAAGATCCAAATTGGCAATGCAGACATATTGTGCGTAGAGACGTTGACTTTGGTCTCATTGATAGAGCCAATAGTGGAGTTGGCATGAAACTCGCTGTTCGTCCCCGCACATTGATACCCTTGTCCAAAACGATCAATTCCAGCGCAACATCCACAAAATGTTAATCAAAATCATTCTTATCTTCCCACCTGATCAGGAATACGCTCCATCAACCTCAGCCCAATACACTATGTCAATTCAATCGATTATATAATGTTTATTTTAAGTTAAAATATACTTCATCCAGAGGACACTCCAAAGCATTCATTATCGCACCAGGTACATGTTAGAATTATTATCGCATGTAAAGAGGAACAACATTCAGTCTCCTGTGTTCTTGATTATTGTTATAAGGTGAACATAACCAAACTTTTTAAGAAGCATTTTTATCATTTGTTTTCGAGTACCATTAGAAATTGAACCCGAAATCCCTGAGTGAAAGTCAAGCATCTTTCCAACTTAACCACAATGGTCGTCATGGCTTGGTCAACTAGCAAAATCTCTGAAGATGTTAAAAATATTAAAGATTTACGGAGAACCTCGGACACGTGGAGAAGAACGACGCATAGCATATTCATATAAACGCACTAGGCAGATCTCTCGTTTCTACAACCAAATATAGGAAGTTTTTAAATCCAGAAGGTTAATATTGGTTTGACTTCTTTAAAATGTTAAGTTTTGTGAGGACGATATTGACTTTAGATTACGCTCAAACTTAGTGAGTACGTGTTGGTTTTTTTGTAACTTGATTCTATGCATTTATATATTACTTTTCGCGTAAATGACAAGAGTGACGCCCGGTTAGGTACAGTACGAGCTGACCGTCTTTAGACAGTCACGTATTGTGTTAATAATTATGTATATTTTTTAATGACTGCGAGGGCGTTGACGTGTGTACTTAAGTTTTGTTTAAATTGCGCTTGCATACTAAAGTTTTATTTAAATTGTTTTTATTGTGATTACATATTTTTTATTGTAATTGTTTGAAACGTTTTCTCGTCTTATATAATTTTCTTTTGTTATCAATGAAAAACAAGTTCTCATTTTTTATGTTGTATTAAAGTGCAATATACCAATATTGTATACAATGACTTAGTTGGTAAGGAGGCTGCCTCTCGACTTGGAGGTTGCGGGCTCGATTCTCGTTGGAATCCAGACTTTTAAAAAGGATTCCAATCTGGTTTTCACTCAAAGCCTTTTTAACATATTTCTGGTTGGTTAGATGAGACTGGCATATCAATAAGTCCGCTAGGTTATATGGTAAACAACAAAAGTGTTATACAATACAATACAACCATTGACAAATAAACACCAGAAATGGTTCAAACTGGTGCCATCTACTCGTATATTGCAAACTATTTTATCCCATTCTAGGTCTTTGAGAACATTAGATCGACTTAAAAGACGCTTGAATAGATTCTAACAGACTTTTCAAATTTAACCGAAAGTATTGATGTAAAAATGAATATAAGTAAAACATTAAGGGCATTAGTAGCATATAAGTTAAATGGCACCACTGTTAGAATCGTGATATTTGATCGAATTGGGAAAAGACAACCAAATACCATAGATAAAATAAACCTACGAGTTAAATTGGGGTATTCTGCGTGTATGAAAAGGTCATATATATTTAGATGTTACATTCCCAATCGTCTAAAGCAACAAATAGAGAAGATAAAAAGACCAAACATTTTGTCCTAAATTTCGCACACAAATATTGTCAATTAACCATACCACAATATCAAGCCCCCTGCGGTACGTGTGAATAATTAATTAAAAAATGTGTTTAATTTCCTCCCATAAAGGAAGTATGGTAAATAAGGGATTCTCTGAATTCCGAAAACCAATTTGAAGCAGTTTTTATTTTAGACTTGAAACTTGTATTAGATTGAAATGTTTAACGAATCATTAATCGAACTAAGAAATTGAAGAAAATTTTAATTGCGGAATACAATTATTTATAAACAGTTTAAAACGGAAAGTTTTGTTAACTCTATTTCTCTTCAGCTTGTTAATTTTAAGTGAATCGTAGTGAAGAAGTTTATGTGCAGAACACTGCGAATTTTTAATTAAAACTTTTCGCAACACGGAAGAGAAAATCTCCATTCATTAATGTTTATTGCTCTACGGTCTGAATAAACCCCTCCCTTCTCTTGTATCGGACGTTTTTTTTCTTGTTTTTGATTGAGGGGTAGAAAAGACTACTACGAGTAATATTGCCAAAATTGTGAACTGTATTTGACTTTTTTTATCTATTATGTTTTTCACCCATCAAGACCATTCTTCGGCATTAAAGTACCCATAAATAAATATATGATCAAAATTTACATTATATTTTTTTACAATTATATGTATTAATTTATCAAAGGTTTCGGATTTTACTTAGTAGAACTTCATAGTGGAAAATTTAACAAATAAATTACTTTGTTATTCCACTATTTATGTTACATTAATTCACGCTACACGTGTTTTTACCTCCTATCCCGAGGCACCCTTCAGGTGGAATGGCTTCCTTCATGCACCGAAAGAGTCTTGGGATAGGAAGTAGAAACACGTAAGAAAGTTTTTTATTGTTATAAATTGTTTATCTTTCGAATCAGTGTTTGGGAAATGTTGTTTCAGGGACGAGCAAAACTTCGAAGCTGATTTCGTCTTCATTAAATAAATTGATTGTTCCGAATCGATACAATAGGATGGGGTATTATGGGCCAGGCGCTGCTGTCGCTAATTCTGGGACGAAGAATGGTTTTGCTCTAAGTGTCAGAGATATGGTTAGTTGGTGCAGCTTTAGGAAACAACTTAGAAATCTTATCAAAAATTATGATTATAAATTAACACTAAACACCCCAAACCGAATGTGTTACTACTACATATAAGAATATTAACAAAGGTTTAACGGATTTCGTGGCCTAGATGGAAAGACGGCTGACTTCCAACCTGGAAGTTTTGTGTTCGATTCCTATTGGAATCCAGATTATTTTAAATGGGATTCCAGTCTGGTTTTTACTTAAGACATGTTTTACATCTTTATGGTTGGTTAGAAGAGATTGCCACATGGCAATTAGAACGCCAGGTTGTATTGTATACAACGAAAGTGTAATACTCATATTACTCAAAAAAGGTTGCTTTGTAGTTCGTTTTCTCGTAGGTAAGCTTTCTGCAGTTTCCTATTAAGTAATTAATGTTTTTTTAAATATGTACAGATGTAGGGAAGAATATAATCCAATGTCCGCAGCCACCACCTTCCTCCTATATTTGTCCTTTTTCTAATATTATTATTTTCACAAATGTCATGAAATTATGAAACTTACGACAGTGAACATATGTCAATTGAAGGATGAAATTAAAATATGCGTATACATAAAATGGTGTATTTGTGTTAAAAAATATTTTTTCTTTCTTCTTTCGAATAATCTTCAATTGAAAAACACGGTCGGGAGAATATTTTTCTTTGGCACCAGGAATCGAACCTTTAGAGCTTTAATTATTTATTTATTTTCGTAAAGCATGAAAACTTTATATACCGGTTAAACCCAATAACATACAAAGCTTGAAATAAGAAGTTACGTACAATAAGAAGAAATAATACTATTTACATAAAGCTTTAACATACAATAGCGAAAATTTAAAGTTAATAGTTGTTAGTTTGGTGGAAACAATTAACTTTTATTACTAAGAAATCTCATAATGCTTTCTTTAAAAACTTTATCGGAAATGTTGAAGATGTCAATATCCACGACTTTATTTAGAACAGACAGACCGTGATACAATGGTGGGAGAGTACATAGTAGGTAAGTTCTACTTATTAGCGGTTTAAATAGGTCAATATTACCTCAAATAGTTGTCAGGAACCTAAAACATTATCTTTTCAAATAGTGTAATTAGGTGTAGCTCCCGTCAGCAGCTTAAAAATATAAGAAAAGACTCTCACATCTCTCCTCACGCTAAGAAGGTAGTATCTTAACATACCAATAAAAATCTTGTAGGATAGAGCCACGGATAGAAACCGCGCTCCCGTTAGTAGAGGAATCTCAAAAAAGTATTTTGTACTTTTTCCACCATTTGAGAGTAACGAATCCCCCGCGTGCTACACACCAATTTTCCACATTCCAACTTGGTACAAACCAACACATTGTAGAGGGACCTAAGAACCTCTCCGCCTCCCAAATTACTTAGATTACATATATTCAATGTCCAATTATAGTTTAAAACCAGTAGAGTAGGCATGGAACTTGCAGTTCGCCAATGTACGTGATGGTTACACTATCGCATGAAATTATTATACATCTACGCTCGTATACGTACTCAGCGTGGACAAGTATTGTTTTTTTACCAGAAGGACTCTTATTTAAGTTTTTGTTGGTTCCTTAAGGAAGTTTACTCGACGCTTCAGCGGGGAAATCCAAGCAACTAGGCTACAGAATAAATATTACATTTAAATATATTTTATCATAGAAAATATATTTTTTATAAATTTAAATAAATAATTTAAAATAAACCGTTCAATATTACAAATAGGAATATTTAAACCGGCTTAAAATAATAATTAGCTGTGAGAAAGCTGTAAAAAAACTTTAAGCCATCAACATTGTGGAGGTTTAAAGACATTATAATGTTTTTCAAACACTGTTTATACCACTTTATATGACGGTATAACCCTACCAATTTCAAGGTTTTTCCCTCATCATCAAGTAGTCTTCTTTGTGTTGACTAAAGGTCTTACGAAGATATGCAAACCCTCATTATGTTGCTAGTTTAAAAAAAAATAATATGAATTTATACCTAGGAGGAATCAATCATCATTCTGAAGGAGAAATATCAGTATCGTTTCTTTAATATTTTTTCCAAAAATGTGTATTATAAAAAAATAATCTTTGTAAATATTTGATTTTCTCTAATAATTAATGAAAAATTGTTATATTTTCGTAATGAATTTTAATCAAAAACTTTTTCATGTAATAGTCGATACTTGTAATCCTTTTTTACTAACCACATCAACGAACATTACCATCCGAATTCCCAACAAAATACTTTAGTTCATTGTTTATGAGAAAGGCTGAAATTAAATTAATAAGGCATTTAATTATTCTAAACTGTCAAAGGTCATGGAGAACAAAAGGAAATTTAAATATTGTCATTTAACGATTTAAAACCAACTCAACAGTATTTAAAAAACTTTATTTACAAATTTCTGATTCATCCCCACTATGGTCATATTTTATACTTGTTAGTAAAAAGAACATCAAATCAGTAACTCTAAATGACAAAATAATCTTACGATGTCATAGAGTTTTATAAATTGTAAAAAGATCTTACCTGAATCGGACTGTTATTAGAATATAATAATTACAGATGCACCATGACAAAAAATAAGCTTCAAACGAGGAAATTTGCTTTGAGGCTTTCACGGTTTATTTATTCAATTGTATTAAGTCTTTCGGAGGGCTGTACTGCGGTGTTTTGATTATGGTGGCGACGTTTCAAAACGTTACAATTTTCATATTCAGGACTTGTATGCAATTAACTCCACCATAAGTAGATGTTCGCAGAATACCGCTTGGCCAAGGAAAGACAAGGAATAAGAGTAACAGGAGGTGGAGACGAATGAAGTATGTCTTGATAAGAAAGTATGACGCTCTGTCTTTTCTACCTACCTCAGCAGGGAAATGACGTGATAGTATGTATGGATTCTTTAAATTACTCACTCTAATAGTCGAAAGAAGTGACTGGAAAATGTGCTGGATTCAAACGCATTTGTAGAAAAAAGTTGTAGAATAAATAAGATAAGGATGGACGAAGAATAAATAAGATAAGTTAAGAGAGATACTCAAACTTTAGATATTATCTATAAAAAGTTAGTTTTAAATTATATTGACACTGAACAATTATTTGTTTTTTTTATTTGCGTGATAAACCAAAAGGGAAGTTTTTCTGCCAAAGATACGTTTCACTTTAAGACACCCTAAAATCAAACAAAATAGAAAAGCTAGAACAGTGGTAAATAGTATAAGTGCAACGTCCAAGAAGAAATACTGATACATAGGGAGTGATTGTATTGAAGACTTGAGATGCGGTCCTCTTTGGTGACGCAGGGTGTACTCCACCCAGTAGACTGCTTTCTCTAGGGGGAATACAATCTCGTCTTCCATCAAGGCAGCTAGTTCTGACATCCCCTTTTTGTACCTATAACAGAAAAATAAACACAATTCTGAAAACAACCATTTCAAATCACTTCTAATTCGTATTCATCAACTTTCTCTTATTTTGAATATAGGTCGGGTGCTACTGTAGTTGACAGACGTGATTTGTTCTCGTGCGTTTGAATTTTCAAAGTACGAGTAATTTGTGATTTATTCGATTTTTAGCTATAATATTAGGGTAATCCTGAAGCGATGTAAAGTATTCTAATATATTTATGTATTCCAGTTTATTTCTTGGTTGGTTGTAGTTGGATTTAATAGATATATTATCTTAATTTTTGGTAAACGTCCGTTATCTCGAGTTATATTTTAATTTATTTTATTTTACACGTGACAAGAAATATACATAATTTGCGAAAAACCCACAGGTAGTTTAATTTGCACACACAATTTAAATAGATCGGGGTTTGTTGCCTTTCATTTATCATGTCCCCAGTAAACTAGGTATTTCACTGAGGGCATTAGCATGAAAAAGTAAATCGCCTGACTGTATCTCACTGAGGGCATTAGCATGAAAAATTAAATCGATACTTTTTTCCGATTTTTGATTATATAAAACCCCGTCGCACATTCTCATCAACCGGACAAACAGTGACACTCAATTACATACTATATCTATACATCACGCGAAATGAAACTCCTCACACTTCATCACTCCAGACAGACCAAAGCATTCATCCCACAATGTACCGCACATAATCATAAAAACAAAAATATATAAAAATATAAAACAACATAATTAGATCGATATTTGCCTCAAAGTGCTAGAAAGGTGACAGTTGTCTGCAGCTTTAGTAAACACTAGAAAACAACTATTTGGGAGTCTTATAAAAATTATAATAACTACACACATACGAGTATATGTTAAATACTCTACCCTCCATCTTAAACCGAACGTGTTACTATCATATATCAGAATATCTACAAATGTTTCTTAGTAGCTTATCTTTCCTTGATGAGCTTTTTGTGGTTTCGTTACCAAATGTGTTTTTTTTTAGATTTGCAGATGAGGGAAAGTAGTTTATCTAGTAGTCAAGCCCCCGCCTTCCTATTCTCGCGTTTTTTTTTAATAAGCAATCCACCCAAACTACGATTATTTATACCACCAAATTTACGCCACTATACATTTATATGAGTCAATATACTAAAACTAATTTTGAAAAATGCCAATTCCAGGCAATTTAAAGTTTCAACTGATTAAGCTTCAAAAATTTAACAATAGATCTATGAGTGGAAATTCCACCAAGAAAGAATAAACGCAACATTCATTGAAGGCAGTAATGATATGGCTTTTAGTAATTTTTACACTTAACATACGAGTACATACATTTGTTTTGTTATTCTTTAAATGTCAATGATAGTGAATTCGAATCTTCGCCCAGGCTTAACGGCGCTATCTCAATTGTAATTTTATTATTGTTATAGACCACCTCATTAACCCTCACAAATTTCTGTTGCCAAATTGGTCCAAGTATTTATCCAACCATCCCGGATAATTGAGAGTCTACTGTTTTAACTCTTTTATCATTGCATTTTTACTTTAACTGTGATGACGATAATCGTCTATTTAAAATACACATAAAGTCAAAAATAAAATTATTTATTAATGGGAATATATGAGTCCGTGCAAATAAAACTTACTTCCCCGGACATGGAATAAAGACATTAGATTGTTTTCTTTAGATTGTTTATAGATTATTCAAACAACATTTCAAATGTTCAAATATATCGTTTAAGGGTCCATTTTTTGTTGAAAAATAATTTTATCTTTACTACTATAACGGAAAAAAACTTGTATTCCCCAGCGGTGGATTGGCAATTAAAATGGGCTCGGGAAACCCCTTTTTGGTTGTAAATTGTTTCGCCACAGTTATTTAATAATTTTCTTTTTAATACTTAAATATTTGTAACATCACCTGTTAATTTAGCTCGAGAGACATTTTCCACAAAGTATTATTATGGACGATCGATGTGCGTTTGGAATTAAGAAATTTCGTAATCGGTTCAAGATATATTTTTACTTCTCGGAAGCGTTTTCGTCGGATACGTTAGTTGACGAAAATATGAACAAATATTTATACGACATAAAAATGTGCTTATATTCCAACAAATGCAAATTAGCCTACTGTTGAACATAAATGCAGCATACTGTGCAGTTTTCACAGTTTTATTTCTTTATTTTTCATCAATGAACCTTATTTAAAAAAAAAGCAGTGAGAGCTTTATTAATTACAATGAAAAAAATCCTTAAAATAAAAATTAAGAACAATTCCATAAAACAACAAAAAAGACAAAATAAAACAAATAAGTAATATATAAGTAAGCAAGTACACGAGTCAAAATGATTATAAAAATTTTGCAAATGTGCAGTTGATTATACGATACGAGACCGACTTGAGTTAGCTGCCTGCCCCTGACCACAATCCTAAGTGACCTCGCTTTCATAGTCGTTTGCAATAAAAGTGTAAATTTCGTTATCAAATGTTGAGTTAATAGTTCTACACTTTCGTTTGCGTGACCTATCCGTGCTTGTGGAAGTCTGATCAACTAAATGGTCATTAAATATTTTGACACATTTGCACATCCGCTCACTGAGGAATTCTCTGTAACCCACCAGCCCAGTCCAAGTTTAGTTTCCCATTCTGGTGTGCAAGAGAAGTAGTCAAGTTTGATTTGCTTTAGTTATAATATAAACATGTCATCACGCTATTTCTCTGTCAGGGTAAGCAGAGAAAAGAGAGCACCAGACTTTCTTATCGCGACATACTCATACATCTTACGCTTTTTTTATATCCATACACAGTCTCACAAAACTCTTACGGTTTCTCTTACTTTTTAGATTTCCTTCTTTCAAAATACAATTCACTTGATCCAACCATACCTTCCTTGATCTTCCTTTACCACACATTTCACTCACATTTGCACAGAATATTGGTTTTGTAAGTCTGTTTTCATTTATTCGTTATTCGTTATGTTTTCATTTATTCGTTAACCATCTCACAGTCCTCTTATTAATTTTATTTCTTGTAGCTCTTTCATTTTCTGAGAAAAACTACAGTACCCGGTGATTATTAATACACATCGAACTTAAGAAAGAGGCCGTCGGCCATAATCGGCGAGCGTCGTCTCTATCATTCATATGCCGGATGCTGTACTTTAATAGCAGAATTTCTTAACCAAACTGTAAATAAAATAGTATTGTAAGATAGGAATAATTAACTAAATATGGCATTCTATACTAACGATACGTTGTTGATCACTTGGACTATAGCTGTCTTTAACTCCTCTTTAGTCAATGTTTGATAGTCGAGCTTAACGCCGATGCCCAGTTGGACAGCCCTCTGCACATTAAAATGGTGGTCACCAAAGATAGGAATCCCGATAATTGGCTTTTGATATTGAATTGCTTCATCTATTGACTGTCTTCCACCTGATGTTATAAAAGCTAAAACCTTGGGATTTGCTGTAAAAATAACATTTTGTTTTCATTATCTTACAGTAAATTTGATCAAATGCACCCTCAAGACAACTTCCATGGCCTAGTTAGTTACATTCCTGTCTTCCAGCCTGACAGCCAGGGTTTAACTTTTGGTGGTATGGTATAGTTTTTAACTGGTTTTCAACATCTTATCAACTGGAAAAATGTAATATTGCAATAAATCTGCTACTACATGGGTTCAAAAATTTTTGACATGAACACGTGAGTAAGTATGTGAACACGTACCAAGCGCATGTCATGGTCAAGCGATGTTAGTGTTAAAAATTGATACATCTACCCTCAGAAGTATGTCAATTGGAGTTGGTAAAAGACGTGTTATTTCTTTATATTCTGAAATGTCAAAAAATAAACTTTGCATGGTTATCAAATGTCTTTCAAATAAAAGAAAAATCCCGGAAGAAATTAAAAGACATTTAGATGCTGTTTACGGAGTATCATCTTTTTACACGGTGGCGTATCCCGCGTGGTATCTGTCCATACACGCTCTAACTTTTTCAGGCCGGAAACTTTTAGCCTTAATGGTTACTTTACTGTGAACCACAGAAATATAATATTGTATTGTATGCTTACATTGTTTATACGATAACCTAACCAACGGGTTTGTTGCCTTGTGAGAATTTATTGCTACTAACCAACAAGGTGTTAAAGAGAGTTAATTGAAATCCAAACTGGAAACCTTTTAAAAAAAGATACCTACGTAAATCAAACCCGAAACCCCTAGATTTTTAACTTACAACAAAGCTAGAGTTCATCATACAAGATGAAATAAAAAGAGTTGGTGATTTATTTTACAAATATTATTCTTTTCTACAAACACAATACAAGTTTGAAATTTAACTAGGAACAGAAATTAGGGTAAAGTAATGCCGAAAATTTCAAAAAAAAATCTCTTTCTTTGGCACGGGATATCTTTAAACCCAAGAAAATATTTTTATGATTATTTCATAAAATTTCTTACCCAGTATATCTTTTTGTGGATACCAGTTGTGTATCATAACATTCTTTGGATGTCCTTCCAAAGTTCCGTTCTCCCATTTCCATATTACATAAAAAGGAAGCTCCGCAAAAGCCTGAACAAACATCCTGACTTTTTCAATCGGCATATTCTTTGACAGGATGTCAGTACCTAGACTGAAGTATATCACCCCTTGCTCTGAAGAATCAATAAACTTATTTAAATACTGAAACAAACAACAATAAGTTATACAAACGAAAATACCTTTCGTAAAAAAATCTGAAGACAATGCGCAATGAAAAGATTTTGAAAAATTTCGTTTTTTTCCTTAATGTAACAGATTTATTTTCCAAATACCGTATGTGTATCGGACGTGTGCCGTCACCCTTGTGTGTGTGTGTATGTGGTATAAGGGTAAAAGACATTTTTGTGTAGATCTGTATATACGAGGCGGCATATCCAGAAAGTTAGTGTACTGAATTTTTGTAGGTTACAATTTTTTTTATTTAAACAAAAAAATTACGTGGTTACCGTAGTACATATGTAAGCTATTTTTCGACATATTCGCCATTCCTCTCAATGCAGGTGGTGAAGCGGGGTATCAACTTTTTGATGCCTTCCTCGAAGTAGTTTCCCGCCAACCCCTCCGTCCACTTCTCCACCTCCTCCTTTGCCTCCTTGTCGGTTGAAAACCTTTTTCCACCCATGTGCAACTTCAGGGGGGTAAAGAGATAGTAATCTGAAGGTGCTAGGTCAGGGGAATGCGCGGGATGGTTCAGGACATCCCATTTAAACGAGGCGAGCAGTTCTTTCGTGGCGTTGGCCGTGTGTGGTCTGGCATTGTCGTGCAGCAGGCAGACTCCCTTTGTCAGCATGCCTCTCCTCTTGTTCTGAATCGCCCTCCGCAATTTTTTTAGGGTCTCACAGTATCTTGCAGAGTTGATGGTCTCCCCTTGAGGCATATATTCAATTAAAAGTATGCCTTGACAGTCCCAAAACACGGATGCCATGATTTTCTTGGCTGAAATTGTGGTTTTGAACTTTTTGGCGGAGGGTGAAGAGGTGTGACGTGACCGTTTTTAAACTCGCGACACCACTTATACACACTCGTACAATTCATAGCTTTATCACCATATGCAGTTTTTACCTCATTATAAACATCAATCGGAGGTTTTCCCTTCCAAACGAGATAACGGATAACGCCGCGTATTTCGCACTTGGCGGGAGATTGGATTGACATTTTTCAAGAAACGTGTTGTCGCGTTGACACTTCTCAACGTACTGACCTCAAACCGGTCTCGTTGCGGAGGGGAAGGGTCAGGCTACACGGAAGTGTAGCCAACATGTCGAAAATAAAATCCATCCGGTCGTGAGAGCCTCAGTACACTTACTTTCTGGATACGCATAGTAAAACTAATGTTAACTTATATTTGTATGTAAATCTGATATATGTTCTTGTATTTTATATGTAAAATGTATGTTTGTTTGACTCCGATCGCATTCGCGACCGCACTGGAAATAAGTGACTTGCGGGGCGGTGCGATCGGAGTAGGTTGGGGCCCAGTCGGCGTAAGCAAGGCCCAACCCCCGAAATTTGTTGTATTTCGCGGGCAATGAGCGCTTGTGACGGCCAACTGACCATTAATATAGAGGGCCCCCTGATTGCGAAAAATATATTCTCAGTACTACCGACTACACCGCGTTTTACTATGAGACCCGCTACCCTGCTTCGACTGCCTGAGAGGAATCTCTCCCTGCTACCTTCTTCTTCTTCTACTGGATCTTCGCTACGGAATTCGCGACGTCGATTCTCTGAGAGCTACACGGCAACCAACGTGCCTATCTACAGTCTTTGTGCCCCGTCCGGTACAGTATGTTTGCCATGTCCAATAAATTTTGTATTTTTTCTTTCTTCGAGAAACTTTTAAAACTATATATAAATTGTTAAATATTTTTAAGTTTAATAAATTGAAACTTTAAATTGTAATCAAATCGTTGTTTATTGTTTAAATTAATTTAATAAATTGACTTATAATAGCAATTACGTGAATATGGCGGCACTCATTCCAGTGTGGGTGGATTGTCTTTTAAAAAAGTATCATACAGAATAGGCCTAGAGATGCGCCCCAGTTTCAAATATATCATACATGTGTGATTTTTTTTCAGATGAGTTAAAAGGCATACTTTAGTTTCATTATGCATAAAATAACAGAAAAAGTGTTCGAAATTTATTTCGCAAATCAAAAGTTCATCATTCGAACACAACACGAATAATTGACTTTTGAATCATTCATTCATGGAGGTTGTTCAACAAAATCGATGATTAAGAGATAATAGTAATAGCACGATTTCGATAGCAAATATCAGAAGTTAACTAACATCGAGGAGGAAGATAGCATGCTATTCGCATTTATGAAAATTTTTAATTGTACAAGAGAGTATTACTAGTGTTCAAGAAACATCAACTAGGCAAGGTTCAGTTCAGATTAGAATATCTCGAACAACAAATATTAACATCACTACAATATAGAGCATTTTGACCTTAAACTATTATTTATGTTTCACATCTTTTCTAGCAACATAACATTCAAACTTTGACATCAGCACTGATAAACCTTGCCCTTATTTGTGAACCAATGACCTGGACAAAGCGAGTTGAAATAATTTCAATGACTTAGAAATAAAAACTCTCCGCAAAATATCTGGTCAAATTAGTGAAAATGGTATAAGGATTCAATGGTATAACAAAAAACTCAGTATCATGTATGGTGAAGGTAGCGTAGCAAATATAATAAAATTTCTAGACTGCCTTGGACACTTACATCGCATGCAAAACGTTTGACCTACTAAGAAAGTTCTATTCAGCGATCAGATGTAACATAGGAGGTGTGAAAAAGGGATGCTCTCTAGGTTTAACCAATGTATGACTAATGACCGAAATTTAAGTAATCAAAACGAATTTTAGAGAATATGTATTTATTTTGTGTATATGGTATATCTAACAGACTTAATACTTAACGACAATTTATTCCAACCAATCAGGTTATTTTGGATATATGTATTTTGTTAACTCATGATAGATTCAAAACTCAACTAAAATCTAGCTTAAAAACAAATAATCTCTTAATAACAATGGTAGAACTAAAGGAAAAAAAATAATTGAAACATAAGTAAGAGAAACAAAGAAAAATTAGAATGAAAGGGTATTCTGAGTAATGTTATCTTTTTCAATTCTCTCTTAAATGTAATGAAAAATGATTCACATCTGATAACTCCTAGAAGTTCGTACCACAGTCACGCCAAGAAAACTGCAATTTTAGAGCGGAATAAAATGAGGTGTATTGATATACAAAGGAGTATCTCCTCGCTTGATCAAAGTGAATTATATAATCAAGTAAAAATATCTCCAATCATTTATACGAGTATACGATAAAACATCAATTTAACTTTTTTAAGCAAATATTTTAGATATCTTCAACAAAAAAGTAATAATATACAATAAAGATAACATATTTGGTTTTTTCAACTTAATGGCACAAAGCAATGTATTTATTTTTATTGAATACAAAAAGGTAAACTTTCATAATTGTTTTTTTTTTGTAACGTTGGAAAAATGTTTGTTTTTTTATTTCATCAATAAAAACATTTTTTTCGAACCGTTTCAGGAATTTTCACTATAAAAATTTCACATGCAAAAATTTATAGTGTTGAAATAAATTTATATTGCACATATTTCAGCTTAGTTAGGAACCAATTAATATATACATCATTTTCACACAGAGTAAAAATATTGAAATGGATACAAGAGATATCAGCAATATGTTTAAAGGTATTTCAATGTATGAATACATAATGAAAAGTAAGAGAAGAAAGGATTGAGTTTCATGTCGGGTATTGTCAGAAAAAAGATGTAAAAGTTAATTTTGGCAAAATGCGTGAACTAATCATTTTTGAAAAGTCAATATAAGATTATGTAAAGTGGCAAATACCAATAGAACAAGCCGAGTTCATGTAATGCAGAGGCACGTGGGAATACATTTTGAACATAGGCCAATTATTATTGAAGAAAGCCGAAAATTCAAAACTCCGGTGATACTATGCTTCATAGACTATAAAAAGACTTTTGATTACCTCTGGAAAGTTCTGGAGGAAATGGCTGTACAGACAGCTAACGGTTCTTATTGGCAACCTGTTTGTACAAAATACGACATCTGTGAGAGTCGACGATTACCTCTCAGAACCATTTCAGATGCAAAAAGGAGTGCGCCAAGGCTGCATAAGATTTATTGTACATGTATAGAGAATATATCATAAGAAAAATATTAGACGGATGGGAGAGTGGTTTTGTCAGAGAAAGACATTAAATCTCCAAAATATGATTCGTAGTCGATACAACGCTTACAGCCAACGATGAAGGTGAGATGGCTGAGATGTTCAATAGAGTTAAAATAGAGAACGGATAATATGGACTTGAAATAAATAAAATTCCTTATCGTGAACCGACTCGAGACTCAAAAAAGTGACTCGCTAAAGAATTACGAAAAAGTCAATGAGTTTATCTACCTAGGGACTCTTATTTTGAGGAATAGAGAATGAAAAGCAGATCAGAATTGGAATAGCGAAACCAGCTATAATACCTACATCTAACATAGATATGGACTGAACCGGTCTATACTCAGACAAACCAAAATCAGACTAGTTTAGTTTCTAATACTATCAATAGCACTATATGGAGTGGACACATGGACTATGAGAAGCAAGGAAAGAAACATGATAGATGCTTTCAAGATGTGGTGTTGGAGGTGAATGCTCCGTATCACATGGACCGTGAGATGCACCAACGTTTCTATCATCCAAGAATTGCAGATGATCGAAAGACTTTTGACAACATGCAGGAGAAGAATATTTACGTACTTTGGGCGTGTTGCTGGAAAAATATATGAAAGTCTGAGGAGACTGGTGATCGAAGGCACTGTTGAAAGAAGGTAAGCAAGAGGAAAATGTCCTATGGGAAATACGGATCAAATAAAATAAATAACGGGATCCTCTTTAAGCACTGCAATCAACATGCCCAATAACCGGAAGTAGGTGGTGCGCCGAGTTTCAGACATGGCAGAGGACCAGGACGCTCAGCATTTAGTACGCGATGAAGAAGAGAAAAGAGAGAAGATGAAATGAATATTTTTTTTAGTCAGAAGAGAATAATATGTATGAAAAATGTAAACCGACGAGACCGTAGCAGGATTAAATAAACTAGAATTTTAAAGGAAGTAAAGCACTAATTATTATACAAGATGCAACATGATGAATTATAATAACGAAGTTAAAGCAAAAGCAGTATTTCCAGACTAAAAAACGTGTGGAGATCTATTCTCTTAGCCTCTTCCTTCTAGGGAACCGGCGTGATGATATGATGACTCCATAATATTCTCATAAAAATATGCTTAATATATAAAAAATGAGGAACATACTCGTATGTTATTCTTGTGTAAAGTGTCCATGGGGAGTGAAAGTGAAGCCTGAACTGTGAGTTTAATTTTGTTGTTAATGGGTAATCGAGATCCCTCGAGATCAAGGACGATTGACAGCTATTGTCAAGATAGATGACACCTGTACATCTATTGGTTTAATGTGTGCAAATTGTCACAGTTCAACTGGGTATCAGGCAGACAGATTATACTGAAATTGCGATTCCGTGTAGATTTAAGTTAGAAGTATTATGTACGAAGGTCATCCAGAAAGTAAGGTTACAACATTTATGTAGGATCGAAAAATGATTGCATTTAATTGAAATTCACAGAATACTTCAAAAATACAATTAACTATGTTTCAACGTAATTGCCGTCGAGATCGAGACGTTTCTGTAGTCGGAGCGCCAGTTTTTGTATGCCAGTGTCATAGACCTCCACCGCCAGCTCTTTCAGACACTTCTTCACAGCTTCCTCGACCTCCTGATCGTTGGAAAATTGTTGGGATGTAGTGACACACCCACATCTCATCTCCCGTCACGATAGAGTCCTGAAAAGCTTCTCCCTTTTGTGCAAAACGATTAAAAAATTCACGCGCGATGGTCACGCGATTTTGACGATGCTCCAGGTTGGGAGACAGGCGTCTTACCAACTAGGCTACAGAGGTTGTCTCTAGCCTTCTTCCAGTACACCCATTCCACTCACATTTGTACTGTATGTCTGTGATGTTAGTTTTTCTTCCTTCATTCGTTTCACATGCCCAAAATATATCAGCGTGCTCTTCTTCATTTCACTTAACACGTAAGCCTTAAGTTCAATTTCATCCCTAGTTACTCTTCTCAGTATTCTGCCATATATTGTCACTTCATTTATTTTTCTCAATGCACGCATTTCTACAGCATTTATTTGGCTCCTTTCAGTCATTTTCCACGTCCGCTTTTTTCACTCGTATATACAAAATAGTTTAAAAGTATGATTACTGCAGACATTAGGCAATGCCTTGCAGACGAGTATCATTCTCCCTTTAAAGTTAAATCTTGAATCCGGCATCAGTGCCTCTTGGGATCCTGGTCTTATCGTGAAGGAGGGATTAACGCGTTTTAATGATTGTGTGGAAATGGCCGTCAGGAAATATTTTCTCTCGACAGAACCACCTCAGGTGGAATGGTCGCAGGTAAAGGTAGATACAGATAGTGGGTGTAATGCAACAATTTCAGATCAGGCGCGAGAAAAGACCACTAATAAAATTCATGAATCCTCTCCGCCTACCCTGATAGGCAAATGCTATGATGGTATTTATGTATTTACATGTTAAATATGATTTTATTTATATAATTGTTAAATAGTTGCTCGTTTTATTTAAAAGTACTTAACGAACAAATTGAACTAAACCGAACCACGTTCACAAAACACTAACGGAATATCAAAAGATTCAAATAGTTTTTTTGCTTCAAACTTTCTTAAGGGTGTAAATATTTTTTTTACATGAAGTATGTTGTTAGTAAGTATTTTAAGAGAAGCGCAATACGTGAAAAAATTGGCGTTTTAAAATAATCGTCCATAGCAACCAGACTTTATGTCAGATTATTTTGTACTGTGATTGTATTAATTTAATTCTCTTCAATCTTATTAGATCGATGTTAAAAACAAGAAGCATAAAATAATTTAAAAATTAAAAAAATGACGACCTGCTTAACCTAGTTGGTAAAATGTTTTACGTACACCCGGAGTTTTGCGTTCAATTCCCAATAGACCCCGAAAAAAATTGTTTAAATAAACTGTTTCTTTATTTTTAACGTTAGTCATGTAATAACATATACGAGTTCTAGGCGTTTGTTGTTCCAACATCGCCCGCGACCAGAGTTGCAGGTTAATGAAGAAGACCATTCAAGATTTTATAAAATAACACAATGCCAAAGTTATATCCACTAGTATCAAGCTTTTGAAGATCATGAAAACCAATTTTTTCACTCAACGATTCTTAAACGTTAAGCAATTTTCCTTTTGATATACTCATCTTAAAAATCGTCAGTGGACCGCCACAGTCAAATCAAGAAACGAACTATAGTTAGATTAGCTTAGGATAAGTTATTTACTATGAAAATTATCCTATTAACTATCGTAAAATCACAAAACATCATTCAAACTATAAAACAGTTATATATACTAGTATCGAGCAATTGAAGATCATAAAAAAACAATCTGTAACTCCTAAAACGTTGAGCATTTTCCCCCATGTTATACTCATTTTAAGAATCGTTACTGGACCGCATCGGTTAAGTCAAGAAACGACATATAATTCGATTAGTTTACGAGTAGTTAGATATTTAAAAAAAATATTGAGAAATCATACTCTTTGTTATTGAGAAATCATAAAACATAATTAAAAAGAGAAAACATAATTACATCTGGTAGCTCCTTGTGTCGTTTAATGTGATAATTTCCAGTCAAAACTACTCCAGGAACCATGGGTCTCTCTCCAAGAATTTGATGGTGGATATTGATGAGCATAACCTCAGTTTGTTTTTCTAACAGACCCACAGCAGTTGTAGAGTTCCCAAAATGTTTTTTAGCAAGATTTTCGAATTTAGGTAGATAGATGTTGTAATATTTATAACGGAACTCAAAATATCTATAAAAACGTTTAAGTCTTTCAACAAAAGTCAGCTTTTCTGTACTAGGAGACAACACATCCTGATATAACAAAGGGTGTGTTGGTACCCCCATGGAATCATAATTTTGTAGAGTTGTATGACCCGGTGCAATAGCTACTACTGGAATTTTAAACTTCTCTCTAAATGCAAACATTGTCGGTACTGATGATTCAACTATTAGCAAATCAAAAAAATCAGGTCCCTTTGAAAATATTATTTCTTTAACTTCCTTTGTATTCAGTTGTGCGTCAGTTATTTCGAGCATAGTTTCAAAATATTCATTGTAAGTTTTTTCCATAGTTTTTTCTACATCACTTGTAGCATATCTCTTTTGCCATATCTTGTATGAGAGTTCTCTTACGTCGATTTTGTTGATTTCTGTAAATTCCTCCCTGTAACATTTCGGTTCCGTTGTCAAGACGACAATGCTGTTCCCTCTCTCGGCTAATTCTTCCAGAAGCGCCGCATAAACTAAATTATTGCCGTAAGAAGGGGTTGGGAATACACAAAGTATATTTTCTCCGATACACTTCGGAACGAAAACAACAGAAACCGCAAAAAGGAGTATAATCATTTTGATAAAATCGTTTATATTTTGCTTAAATTCACAAACAAGAATTGTCAAACTCACAAACATACCCATCCGGTTTAAACGTACTTTAATTTATTTCGATTTGTTTAAAATGTTTGCAAATTTAATTACACACCAATATTGAAATTATTTTTTTAAATAATGATTAATTTATTTAAATATCCACTGAACACCAGTTGTTTCTTCAAACATTAACAAATTTAAATATCCACACAATGGTATGCCTTAAGCTACGCACTTAAAACAAAGTAGCAAAATAACATGAATTTTTACAATATTTTTACATGGTGGATTAATAGCTTTATAGGAATTTCTTCCAATAAATTCGCTTGCCAATTACAGATTTGCAGAAATATTTTTGTTCTTTTTACAAATAGGTATCATACACATAGTTGCATAATATGTCTAAGAAGTCACAATTTTATTTAAAGAATTGTTTGACAGTATAAAATGATTTGACTTAATTGCTCTTTGAAAAATTTACCTCGAAAACATTAAAAATTTAAAAATCTTATTTCTCACTGTTTAATATAACTAATAAATTTACCATGAATATACACATAAATCAAGAGTAAACAAAAATATATTTCATGGTGTAATAACAAATGGCACTATAAAAGTACCTTTAGTTTTTATATCCAACGACAATTGGATAATAATTACTATTTAAAAAGATGCCATGAATAAATTAGAAACATAAAAAAAAATATTATTTTTCACTGTTTAGTATCAAATGGAATTCCAAAAACGCCCTTAGATTTTATGTCGGACAAAAACTACAATTTGAAAAGTTTGCCGGAAATACTAGTACATGCATAAATCAGAAGTATTAAAAAATCTTATATCTCACTGTTTACTAAAAAATAGCACCCCAAGAGCGCCATTAGATTTTATATCAGATACTAGAAAAAAGTTTCAAAAAGAAGCCAGTTCAGAATTCACCAACAATTCACTGGGATGCCAAAATACTCAAAAAGCACTTGATCATTTTACCACGAACGCCGATTTTACACTTTCAATACAAATGATGATTGATAAAAAGAAAAACATTTCACTTTATTTTCAAATTTAAACAAATTCAGGAACATTGCCAAATGTAATGTATCATTTTACTTGAAAACCCTCAAGTAAGTAAAATGAATGATCGTGCATTTTAGTTTATTACTCAAGATCGTGCATTTTAGTTTATTACCAAGTTTGCTATCGCATAGTTGCAAATTATTTTAAAACTTATCGTGGTGTGATTGTCAAAAACTAGTAAGTTCACATTTTAGAGAATTTGAAATAAGTGATACCTATCATAACTCTATTAAATTTTGTGGTGTATAATTGTTTAAAATAAATTAGAGATTTTATAAAAGTATTTAACACCTTATTTATTTGTATCAAGCTAAAACATTTTGAAACTAAAGACGATTCAAACTTACTAAGAATAATGAATCATGCAATTTGTAAAAACACGAAACTCGTGAGGCTACATACTATAAGCTCGATATTCTAATTTCCGATATTCTAATCTATCTTAACCACGTTTGTAGATCATTCATTTATATGATAACCCTTCAACATATCCAAATTGACTATTCAGAGATATTTAATAGCGTGGCCAGTTCAGGTTTAGAATTATTAGAGTTGTCTCGTTGATCATCGTTCGTGTTTGCAATACTCGGCACCGTTGCTGGACCGCAATCCTGCAATATTCGGACCCATACCGGAAAATGGATCTTAGAGAGTGAGATATAATGAGGAGTTATACAGCATATACAAAGAGCCCAACATTATAAAATACATCAAAATTGGGAGGCTACGTTGGGCGGGGCATGTAGCAAGAATGGGAGAAGAGAGAATGTCTAACAAGGTACTCTTTTCCAAGCCCCAAGGAAGACGTAGCGTGGGTAGACCAAAGGTCAGGTGGATGGATGGGGTGCAGAGTGATACAAGCGTGATTGTCATCAGGGGCTGGAGGAATGCATACCAGGATAGGAGGGAATGGCGACGACAGCTGGAGGAGGCCGGGGCCCACGATGGGCTGTAGTGCCATTGATTGATTGATTGATTGTTGCTGGACCTCGTAGTCGAGAATCTTCTCGTCATTTCAACGTCAATTTAGTTGGAAAGTGAAGCTGTGCTGTGGAGATTTATTTATTTCCTTATATTTCTCTTGTTTTTTAAGCGAGTGGGCCGTTGCACATCGACCACATAGATGTATTGGATCTGATGGCACACAGAAGCGAGACGATCGGATTACATCAACATTTAATACTACAGTTTACAATACTACCCCATATGTGGACAAAAATAAAATACATGAACATTTAAAGGGGAAGTAGTCATATTCGTTATCGCGCGTGTTTGAAATACTCGACTTCGTCGTTGCTAAATCTCGTAGTCGAGGATCCTCTCGCCATTTTAACGTCAATTCAGTTGCATAGCGATGCTGTGCCCTGGAGATTTTTCACTTTCCTTTATTTTGTTATTTTAAAGTGAGTGAGCTAGTGCACACCGATCACATCGATGTATTGAATTCGATGGCACACCGAAATGAAACGATCGGAGTACACCGGCATTTAATACTACAGTTTGCAATACTACTCCAAGGTGAACACCAAAAACACACATGTAATTTTTTTTCTGACGAACTATTTAACTAAACTTAGACCGTTTATATAGGTCCCATTGGAAATTACGTGCGAAATTTTCGGATTGAATTCAAGCGTCTTACTAACCAGACCACTGATATAAATAATAAATACAATCTTTCAAAAGTAACCCTGCGATGTATTGTATGATTACTGCTCAATGAAATTCTCACAATTTTTTTGTATATTTGTTCACATATTCGTGTGACAAGAGTTATATATCCAAATCCACATCAGACAACCATCCAATAGTATCTGGTGCTGACCGATGAAGTTTCGTAATGCAACAATCGCAACTTAAGGTATATTTTATATCATCACTTTCAAAATATATTTTATAAATTCATATTTAAAAAAATACGCTTTACAAGTAATATATATTTTTTATTTCGTCGCTTAGTCATAAACATTCAAAGAAATATAAGTAAAGTTATGTATGTTAAACGTTTTTGGTACTTACCAACATTAAATAGTAACCCTTGATAATGTAACGATAAGACAAACATGAAAACGTCGCAGAAGACAATAATAAAATAAGCTACAAACTCACGATTTTACTTATTTACTAAGTCATAAATTTCTAAAAATATTCCAAACTGACCTTATTAGTTTTTTAATACAATACAAGTTAACCTCACTTTTCATAACTAGGCTATAAGAATTAAACGACAATTTATATGGTGTAACTCAAGAATGTAACCCACAATCATTGGAGGATTTAAAATACTGGGTAAGTCCAGAAAGTAAGTGTACTGAATTTTTGTAAGTTACAATTTTTTTTATTCAAACAAAAAAATTACGTGGTTACCGTAGTACATATGTAAGCTATTTTTCGACATAGTCGCCATTCCTCTCAATGCAGGTGGTGAAGCGGGGTATCAACTTTTTGATGCCTTCCTCGAAGTAGTTTCCCGCCAACCCCTCCGTCCACTTCTCCACCTCCTCCTTTACCTCCTCGTCGGTTGAAAACCTTTTTCCACCCATGTGCAGCTTCAAGGAGGTAAAGAGATAGTAATCTGAAGGTGCTAGGTCAGGGAAATGCGCGGGATGGTTCAGGACATCCCATTTAAACGAGGCGAGCAGTTCCTTCGTGGCGTTGGCCGTGTGTGGTCTGGCATTGTCGTGCAGCAGGCAGGCTCCCTTTGTCAGCATGCCTCTCCTCTTGTTCTGAATCACCCTCCGCAATTTTTTTAGGGTCTCACAATATCTTGCAGAGCTGATGGTCTCCCCTTGAGGCATATATTCAATTAAAATTATGCCTTGACAGTCCCAAAACAATTTCGTTAATTTCGTCAGTCACAATTGAAGGTCTTCCGCTCCTCTGATCATCATGTACAGACGTACGACCGTTTTTAAACACTCGCGACACCACTTGTACACACTCGTACGATTCATAGCTTTATCACCATATGCAGTTTTCACCTCATTATAAACCTCAACCGGAGGTTTTCCCTTCCAAACGAGATAACGGATAACGTCCCGTATTTCGCATTTGGCGGGAGATTGGATTTACATTTTTCACGAAACGTTTTGTCGCGTCGACACTTCTCAACGTGCTGACCTCGAACCGGTCTCGTTGCGGAGGGGAAGGGTAGCCAACATGTCGAAAAATAAAATCCATCGGGTCGTGAGAGCCTCAGTACACTTACTTTCTGGATACGCCTCGTATATACAAAGTAAAAATATCTCAGTTATTTATAAAGATATAAAAGGTCTTTCAAATTGAGCGGTTTTTTTAAAACTTGGATAAAACACGTATACAATACAACAACGCTTTCGAATTGTTGAATTATTTTATTTATTGTAATCTCCGGAAACGGTGATGTTAATTGGCCACCAAGATTGTGTGATCTGAAACCGTTGGACTATTTTCTCTGGGGTTACGTGAAAAGCCAGATATATAAGAATGACCCCCAATCAATTCCTGAGCTGAAGGACCAAATTCTTTGGGTTATGGTGAGTTAGAACCGCAATTATGGCAAAATGTCATCGAAAATTTTGACAAAAGAGTGGACATCTGTGGAGCTGCAAAGGGTGAACATTGTTTTTTGTGTTTAAATGTCATACATTATACTTAAATTACCAATATCAAGTTTTTTGAAATCTAAGCAAACTGCGTGTTTTATTCAACTATTAAAAAAAATTTAATAAAAAAAACCGCTCAATTTAAAAGACCCTTTACTAATGATAGCTGCGGCCATTAGATTTTGTACCTTGGAAGTTTAATTTTCTTGACATAGGGACTTATGGTTTTGTTAAAACTGTATGTTAGCCGAAATGCAACAGCTTGTACAAAATAATTTAATACACGCACTTCCAGTCACGGGATAGGTGACAGTTATATTCGACTTAAAACCGAAGGTATTGCTATCACATGACGTAAGATCTACAAAAGTTTACTCGAAGTTTGTCTTCTCTTGATAAGTAATCTTCGGTTTTCTTATCAAATAAGTTTTTCTAAACATATCCAGATTTGAAAAAGTATCGTAATCAATGGCCGCAGCAACTACCGTCATTTTCATACACTCAACGCGTATATTTATTTATTTTGTAATATTTTTAATATGTTCAAGTAGTGGGTTCGAATCCCGAGTGAAAGGATATAAAGCGCCATAGCGCAAGATGGACAACAACCTCAATCTACACTTAAAATTGATATATATAAATATAATAAACACTACAGCATTGATAGCGTATCAAAACTTTAAACCCCATAATCCAAGATGCCGACTTGCTTTAAAATCCATCACAGAACGGTTAAGGTTAATTAAGAAAAGTCCAGTGTTTCATCATCATGATAACCATCCCATCATATTCCTATTGGAGGTAAGCAGAGAGATCAAATCTCCACTTAATTCTATTTCACTTCTGTCACGTCTATACGCCTCATCGTGCTGTTCTCATTATATAAAGGCTTCACTTTTGTAGAGTTTTATAAATTTGATGGAACCACGTTTTTTCACGGCTTCCAAAACTTCGCAAACCGTGGCCAAACTATATTAATATTCTTTTAAATATGCATACATTTCTAATATCCTCCTTCCTCTTGTCCTCTCACTTTCCCTTAAAGTCTAGGCAACGCTCTTATTTCATCCGTATTTTTTACTTGCATCCCTCTCTTGCTAAGTTCAAGTTTTGTCAGCGTATCTTCACTTTGGGACCAAGATTTCATTATGAGCAGCCAACTTTGTTTCCCTTGAAATGCTTCGGTCAGTAAACGATAAGTGCATTGTTTAAGTGAGGATATTAACTTAAGTGCTCTATTGACTATGCTTTATATCACAGCACGCCGTTTAATATGTTTTCCAACCGTTCGTTACATTACCAGAAAAAGGGCTTTCCAAAAATATTAATTTCTCTACTCAACAAAAACTTAAAACGTTTTCCATTCATTTGAATGCATATAAAGAGAAAAAATAGCAATGTTATATTAAAGTTCATTCGTTTATGATTATAATATGGTTGTATTTAATGACTGATTACACAAATAAACGATGACGATAGTGGAAACAAATTTAATTTATTCACTAGACATAAATCAATAAATTAAAAATTGAATTTTACAATACGTTTGCTCAGCGTTGCATTTGAATATTAAACCACATTTCCATGGTTCAAAAATGTGGTTTCGAAAAAACCTTACATAATTGACATTAAATTGATTCGTCAAATTTATTGCGAACTATCAATAAATATTATATATAAAACGTAAATAATGGAGACAGGTCTAATAGATATGAACATATACAGGTAAAAATTATTAAACCTCATTAAAGCGGTTTTTAAATACTATTAGAAAAGTCGTGTAGTATCGAAATCTATTAAGGTACTTGTGATCTGTTTAGATGCGAACTTAAGGTGTATGTGTTGAGCATGGTGAAGAGAGCACTCTGAAGTGGATCTGTTTAGATGCGAACTTAAGGTGTATGTGTTGAGCAGGGTGAAGAGAGCACTCTGAAGTGGGTTGATAAAGAGAGCACTCTGAAGTGGATCTGTTTAGATGCGAACTTAAGGTTTATGTGTTGAGCATGGTGAAGAGAGCACTCTGAAGTGGGTCGATAAAGAAGGCACTCTGAAGTGGATCTGTTTAGATGCGAACTTAAGGTTTATGTGTTGAGCAAGATGAAGAGAGCACTCTGAAGTGGATTGAGCATGTAGAACAAAACAAATGTATTGTGCAAATGCGAATGGCAACCGTAAAGGAAAACATGGGTAGGTTTGATTGAGTCAAGTGAATGATATTTTGAAAGAAAGAAACGTAAAAAGTCAGAGAGGTCATATAAATTTTATTAGAAGGGTTATGGATGTAAAAAAGGCGAGGGAGAAAGAAAAGGCGTGCGCTCTGTCATCTGTGCCTACCCTGACAGGACAATGGTCTGATGGAGTTGAAGTGATTAGTTTTTAGCTCACATTCATCCTTAATAATTACAGTTGTTATTCTGTTATACATCGAAACACCACATACTCTTCTCAATGCTCGCATTTGCACCGTATTTACTGGGGTCCTTTTATTCATTTTCTACATACTAATACCACTCTCAAATAAAAAAATGGCATTTATACGCTGTTGTTAAACATAATTTAAGTTGATCTTAATAATACTTTGTTTGAATATGTATTAAACGTATAATGTATGATTAAATATACATTTAATTATTATAATACGCCCGCCAGACGTTCAGTACACACAATATTATTAAAACAAAATATAAATAAAATGAGTCGAATAACAAAGTTATTTATTGTTTAATTTTATAAAATCACTTCCACAAACTTAAAGCCGAAACCTTTGATAATATATTAAAGATATTAAATAAATTATTACAGTCTTTTGAGGTAAACATTAAAAGTTACCCCTTGAATCCATGCTATGAAAGCACTCTGTTAACACAGTATATTTAAAAAAATATCCATTCAAGAAAATATGAAGCATTATTTTCCTGTTTACGGAAGCAGTACATTAATCTTATGCTATTTGATCTGCAAGTAGCTTGCCGAGGAATAAGCCCTCATAAAACATCCGGATAGAGAAAAAAGTAAAAAAAGCTGATGTTACTTAAAGAAAAAAATACATTACGTGTACTTGTAAGTTACCGTAATTTTTCAAAGGAACTTTTTTTTTGTATATTGACTCCTCTTCGTCTAGAATCCGACGCGCACTAATATTGTTAACATAAGTTGTGTCCGTTTTTTTTTTAAATTAAAAATGAGCACCAAAAGTAAAACAAAATGGTAAAGGTTATACGTCATTCGAAAGAAAATTTTCTGCTCTACAAGATATTTATTGTATTTGCTTTTACGTTACATATATTATTTTATTTGATTAAAAGCCTTCAAAATGGAATGTCAAGTAGACGAAAGGGAGCATTTTCGACACCTCCTTCTGTTCGCGTTCAATCGAGAGGATAAAGGTAACAAAGCTGTTCGCAATATTTGCAAAGTGTACGGTAAATATGCTATGAATGAAAGGACAGCTCGTTGATGGTTTTAGCGTTTCAAAGACGGTAATTTCGACCTGAAAGACATGGAGCGTTCCGGACGACCAGTGGACTTCGATGAGGACCGCTTAAACCATATTATTCTTGTAGATCCCCTTCAATCCACCATAGGATTGGCTGAGGAGATTAATTGTAGTCACATGACTGTATACCGCAATCATAAATCAATGGGAGAAGTCCAGAAGTTCGGCGCTTAGGTTCCACATGTTTTGAGTGAAAACAACAAACATCAACGTTCGAAAAATCGACGTTCGATAATCAAACACAATATATTGTAGAGCAGAAAATTTTGTTTCAAATGACGTATAACCTTAACCATTGTGTTTTACTTTTAGTGCTCATTTTTAAATTTGGAAAAAACGGACACAACTTATGTTAACACCTAATAGAATTCGTCCATTTGACTCGAACGTGACTTATTAGTCATGCAGTCGATGCCCGATGTCTAACGGTTTACATTCTTGCTAAGTGAATAGACACCACAGGTTTGATTCCTGCTGGATTCACTTCTGGACCATTATTACAATTAAGTTAGTGTAATTCTATGGAATGAGTTGGTCTTACTATAAAATTCAACATTAATCTGAAATGTATTATATTATTCTACGACTGATGAATTAACATTTAATTCCACAAAGAACACAGATACATGTGCATCAAAATGAAACAAAAGCCATATTATTGTAATAAATCTTAAATCTGTGTATTGGAACAATGGTTATAAACGGTTTTTAAACTTGCAAATTGATTTTTAAATACAATAAAATGTTTTTTTTATGAAAACGAAAATTATGTATATGTTAGTTCAAGCATTTCCACGCTATTTAACGTAGATTTCTGACAATTTTAATATCTAGAAAAAAATTATGATGGTCGTATCTACGATTCCGCTGAGATTTTCATCTGTCGCTCAAAAAGCGAGACAAAAACAGTTAAGCTTTTGTTAACCAAAGCTGTGTAAAGGTCAATGGATTTGATTTCCGCCTATGTGTTATACGCTCAAGGGCTGGCATAAGCTAAAGCTTATATGCACTTGTTGGCAAATAAAGAACAGTGTGTATGCACTGAAACATCACAAAAAATGCAGGTCAAACAAATTTAATTAAAGAAATATTTAATGAATGAGGTCAAAACTAAGATTATTTTTGTACTATTAAGTAGCGTGCATAGTTTAACCTATGCCTTAGCTTTTGATTGGTACATACAATTTTGATGAGGTAAACTGTTTTGTATGTCTTAAGTCACATATAAAGTTTACCAATAATACCATTGAAGAAATTGATTAGTAAATACTATAGGGAAAATATGCTTTTTTAATCTTATCTCCTAACGCTCAGTCTTGCATACTCTCCAGTAACATAAAATATCAACTTTATAAAACACAACTTATTTAAATCAAAGACCTGGTTACTTAACATACGAAGCGGGAAAAAAAAGTTCTCGATATATTTTCACAGGAAGATTCTCAATTGAATATAGGGTTAAATTTATGATAGTGGCACTTTGAGATATATTTATAACGAAGAGTTTTACATCCTCTATGGCGAAGCTAGCTAACAAAAAATATAAAAATTGCTAGACTGCGCTGACTTGGAGGCTTCATGCAGTACACTGACCCTGCAAGGAAGGCTTTGTTCAGCATAACCTGAGGAGTTTATCGTATTATGAAAATGTTGAAATGGCCTTAAGTAAAAACCAGGCTGAAATATTTTATGAAAATCTAAGTTATAACAAAAATCAAACCCGGATTGGAAGATAGGCGTGTTACCAACTGGACAGTGGAGGGTGATGAGAAAGGTAAGTGGCAAATAATCCTGCAGGCTGTCGATACCCATTGTTAGTTGTAAGACTAATGACGATGGTTTCTCTTTCATAGTCTGTCTTGAAAATCTCGTGTTACACTAAAAGCTCCTTCAATTGTACTGTTAGAAGAAATAAATATTGATGATACTGAACTTCAAAAAATTTAAGCTACATTTTGAGAAGAGTAATTACTTAGCACGCACTGAGTTGTTACAAGGAAAGTAAAAAACTCAAAGTAAATTCGTTACGTTTAAACGTTTTATTTTTTTCGTTTTACAACGAAAGGGGTGTGTACACAGAGTAGAGACACACCATTACAATTATTTGCGTACAATTTTAAAGCGAAATCTCACTCGATTAAATCCAACAACTGCGCAACTTACAAATTATTCTCACTCACGACCTCACCAGTGACAGCTCGTTAAAATTTGCTCTCGTTGCTTAAAAGTGGTAAACCCAACTAGTTAACGCATTTAATACATGTGTTTTTTTTTATTAACACATTAATTATTTGTTGCACTTTTTACGTTTATCCTCAGAACACGTGTTTCTATCTCCTTTCTCGAGGCTCTCTTCAGGCAGGAAAGATAGAAAATTTTCGAGATAGAAGTTAGAAACACTCAATATAATTAGTAGAATAACAAAGTAATTTAATATTTAATATACGATGTTTCACAAGAAATTTTTATCGAAGTTTCACATAGTTGGTAACATAAAAAAAGGTAAGTTAGAAAAAAAAACTTTTTCATTATTTGTAATTTAGTCTTGGTATGATTGTATTGTGTGTTGATTTTATTGTTGATACGCCTTAATGTGAGGGTGTGGCCTGTGGGATATGAAACAAAGAACCACGCTACTTTATCGTAAATGTTTAGTTTAAAGTTTACATTCTGTTACATGTATATGTAGCTTTTTTTTCTTTCATCTCCGAAATCAAAAATCGTCACAAACTTCAACGTATAAAAGGTGGTGTTGCCAGTGTGTTCAATGCAGCTGAATTATTGTTGTAAATATTATCATATTAATTCATTTCTGAAATCTTCGACATTTACTCAAGTACTGCGAACGAATTCATTTCAAACTTTTTCTCTTTACGTTCAAACTCTTTAATTGCATGTCTCCATTGTGTTTTTTGAATCTATGTCTAAGAGATGATCCTTCAGATAGGAGTAGAGCTTTGAGGTCGATTTCGTAATTATCGAATAAATTCGCTATACTCGTAAATAAATAAACATATTCGTAAATATAATCATTATGTTCGTAACAAAACCTGATATTTCCAGGGTGCTTCTAAAACAGGTTTAGGCGATGCGCAGATAACAGTGTTAATGAAAAATTTAATGGGTCGTTTGAACCACAAGAAGTTTATCGTCCAAGGTGGAGACTAGGGGTCTGCAATTGATGCATTTATGGCCACTCTTTTCCCTAACAGCCTGATCGGTTATCACAGCAACTTAGCAGTAGCTGGAACAATGATGCGCTACGTGTATCAAATGATCGGGTCTATCTACCCACCGTTTATTGTGAAGAAGAAATTCGAATACAAAATGTACCCACTGAGCATGTTGTTTAATACTATGATGGAGGAAGATTGACACTTTCATATCCAGTCTACTAAGACAAATACAGTTATACACACGGGTGCCATGTGCAGGTTTAGGAAGCACTTTAGAACAACTTTTTTAGGAGGTCTTATGAACATTTTTGGTGGAATATGAATACTAAATACCACCTAAAACCGAATGTGTTTCTATCACATATTGAAAGATCCACAAAGTTTTTCTTCCCATGGTTAGTTATCTTCGGTTATCTTACCAAAGAATTTTTTTAAACGTATGCAGATACGGAAAGTACCTAATGTAATAGCCACAATAACCACCGTGATTTTCATACACTCAACTTATGTATCTATTTTGTAATATTTATCTGTTAAAAGAAGTGGGTTTAAATCCTGAGCAAAAGCGCCTTTGAAGAGAACTTTCTCGAGAGAATGGCGCTATATTTATATATTTTTTTTAATTCCCTTTGGAACCCAATTTATTTAAAAAAACGTCTAGTTTTGACTTCTTTCTCTTTAACATATTTTTGATTGGATGGAAAATGTCTCCACGAGGCAATAAACGCGAAGTTGTACTTATTGTATATCTAATTAGTGAAATACAATAAATACACCATGTTATCGTGTCAAAAATACTAAATTATATCCGCCCAAAATGTTGTCTTCTGGACAGCACTGGATGCTCCACGAATCTTGGATGAAAATCCTCTTGGATGAAAAACACAGAACTCCTCGGGCATGGATTCTGTAAATTTGCGCAGATTTTCTTTGTCATTTTAGATGTCGTCAATATTGATGAATGTGTTAAGAGGAATATTGAAATGTCACAACACCCTATCAATTTGCAACTTTAAATTCAAAATAAATATTAAAAATCGGCGTAACTGAATGTAAGCAATAAAACATCGACAATTTCTACGTTATTTATCTTAAAATACATACGAACAAAAAATATACTAAACGTATGATTGACGGATGTCATTAGGTTTAAGGATCAATTTCAGTAATATTCTTTCAATTCATGAACCGCCACTGCGCGTTGGATTTTGGAGTAGATCCTAGTAAAATGTTGATTTTAATTGTACAGCATATTGGATGACATGCTTTGTTTACCATTTTTTGCTTCATATACGAGTTTGAAATTGTATTTTTCACATAAACGAGATAGTATTTTTTGAAAACCTTTTTCAATGATTTAAGTAACCACTTTAATGTATGGGAGTGCAACGTGAACGTGGAAAAGGCTGAAAGGAACCGACTAACTGCTGTAGAAATGCGTGCACTTAAAAACATACGTGTGGAGACAACATATGTTATAACACAATACGATATAAAATGATTAGAGATGAACGAGAACTTAAGGTTTCTTTTTTAGCCTGGCGAGTTAATTGTCATGTGGCAATCTCTTCCATTCAACCAGAAAGATGTTTTAATAGATCTTAAGTGAAAACCAGACTGGAATCCTATTTAAAAAATCTGAGTTCCAGCGAGGATCGAACTCGCAACCTCCGGATCGGCAGACAGGCTTATGGGTATGTAAGATAAAAAAGAACTCTCTGAGGAATTTTGGGCTTGTAGAACAGATTAAAAAATTATTACTTTCAAAGGAAGTATACATTGCAAATGCCAGTGAAAAGCGTGATGGAGGAAGACTAAGGAAAGTATTATTTAATCAAGTGAATGATATTTGAAAGAAGGAAATGTAAAAAATGTAGGAATCGTAAAAGTAATGATACTTATTGTTCTTTTCGAAGAGGGTATTGTTTTATGAATGAATTATTTATGAAGGAATACCGGTGGACTAGAGACCTACAAGTTGGGGCTTGACTATTGTCGTCTTTTGACTATTGACGTTGCGCCGGCGATCTATATGGTGGTGATATTGACCATCCATAATGCCAGAAAAATTAGGTGACCTCACATCTTGAAGCTATGAAACAGGCAGGGACATCTGTTTCCAGTAAATGCCAGCAGTCAGAAGGATACGTCCATCTCGGAAGAGGGCCGACTGTCGCAAAACTCTCACCTTCATTGGTTTGCTTCGAACTGCGACATAAAAAACATTATACGAGTATCTCTCTTCAATTACGTATTTTGTCCTTTTCCTATTATTTTGTGACATTCGCAGATATTTTATCAAACTGGTTTCATTTTACATTTGTTTTTTTATAGCTTTAAGTGTTTTTTTAAACAACGTAAGCTTTCACAATTGGCACTAATACGCGTAATATTTATCTGGTTAATTGGAAAACATTGCCTTTCGGCAAAATCTTGTCATTTGTATATTTAACAATAAAGTTGATAAAAATATACATGTTTTTTGTAAAAATCAGATGTATTGGTAGATTTAAAACAGCAAAATTTGAGATAGTTTGTACAAATAGAGACAATGAACAATTGTTGATTCCTGAAGATTGAGAAGGAGTTAGATTATGATGAAACGAGATAGAAGAAAAACTGAAAGAGCATTTGTAAAAAGTATATGTAAAAGATGATATAACTGTAAACCTCTTGATGGTTCTAGAGGCAAAATTGAGTTGAACTGGGCATGTGACATGGATGAGCGATTATCGGCTTTTAAAATGCGTCTTATACGGGGAAGTAATAGACAAGCATGTATTGGTAGAGTGTATCTCGGCCGGGATGATGTTATTAGATGAGCTCAGATCTTTTGACAGCTTCTCTATTAAATGTATTTTACTATTTATCTTGAGATATATATGGGATTTAGGAATGAGTTTATATAAGTACATATTATGTTGCTATCAATAAACCTTTACTCATTTATTGATTTTATTTATTTTAAGCAAAGGGCTGGTAAGCAGACGAATCACTTTAAGGACATTCTGCGAGAGTTGTTGACTTTATACGGGATGTATAAAGACTGTCAGAAGGTGGCTCAAGATCAAGGAAAGTAGATAGCTTCCTGTTCTCCAGCTAAAAATGCCTCAACAGTTAAACGTGTGGAAACAGTGAGTATACTGCGAAAATATATCAGCGTTGCCAGGTGGCTCAGCAACATACAGATGTATGTGACGTCTGCGTGCGCACCTCGTATAGGGTTGTTCTCTTGTCACATGATAGATGTGAGATTGTCGTTGGAATTGCGAGGGAATCCTTCAATACGAGGCTCAGCAATGACGACGACGATGTGAAAAATGTGTTTAAACATTAAAAAAAACATGTTGTTAGGGGTGGAATAACGCCATCTACGCCTACCTAAAAGGCAAAGTTGAAAAAGAAGCTGAGTTGTCGATGTATATATTTTTTTATTTTTAAGTAACATACAATTCAAGTAAAAAATGCGATGTCAAAGCTAGAAAAGATGGAAGAGCAAAACTATAATCATCACGACGAAAAGGCGCCTAGTTAAGTATTATGTCTTCGCAATATTCATATATGGTGCGAAGACTTCGACTCTGAGAGCAAGCAAGAGACGTTAAATTGATGCATTTCAAGCGTGATGCTGGAAAAGGATGTTACGAATTTCATGAACAGCAAGGCAAACTGACATCTCTATTCTCAAAAAACTAAAAACCACAGACAGGATGACGAGTTCACCGATTCTTTGGGCACATTGCCCGTGGCCAAGGAGACAGTTTGGAGAGGCTTGTGATTACTGGAGACGTGAAAGGACGACACACAACAGGAAGAATCCCAATGTGTTGGAGGGACCAAGTGAGAGATGTAACTGGACTTTCCTTAAGTAATGCCCTTGGAGCCGTGGAATGCAGGGATGGATAAAGAGGAGTCGTCGTCGGATATCATGGGAGTCACGACGCTCAGTCATGAGCTAAACGATAGGATGGGCTACTCAAGCGTCGTCGGATATCATGGGAGTCACGACGCTCAGTCATGAGCTAAACGATAGGATGGGCTACTCAAGCGTTTAATTAAAAAAACTGTAAATTGATACATTCTAGCTATTTTTTAATACAAAATGCGCTTCTTCTGACGCATTACTTTGTTCTTACGAAATAATAACACTACTTTTGACGCGTTAGTTTGTGCTTAGAACAAAATGCACTGACCTATTTTTTGTAAATAGGTCACAAAATACTTGTGACCTATTTTTTGCTGAACACTTAAATACGGGACTATATGCAAAATTTAAAATTTAAAATAAGCTTTTTTTTAAAAAAAGGTCGGGAAACACTGTATCATGGTAATAAAACGTGTCATAACTCCACACTACTCATAATAGTTTAAAGCTATTTAAAATTTTCACGACGTTAAGTAGAAATGAAACGTTTGCCATAGCGCGTTTGAAAAATACATATTTATATTTTTACGAGTGCGTTCAACGAAACATATGAAGAAGGTGACTCTTAAAAGTCATCAAAGCAGTCGTTGAAGAAGAAATATTACTTCTGTGATGAATAGAACCGTAAAACTTAATCGTCAACATTTTAGATATAGAAATTTACACACATTCTTCAAGTGTTTTCAAGAAATAAACTTTCGTAGTAATTTTTTCATAAGACATCTGATTTTTTCAACTCGAGGGTTGCGGGTTCAATTTTCATAGTAACCCAGACTTTTGGGAACCAGTATTCTTATCTGGTTTTCACTAAAGGCCTTTCTGGTTTTCACTAAAGACATCTTTCTAGTTGGTATAAATATATTGCCACCTAGTTATAAGCTTACCTGGTTGCACTGTATATAACAAAAGTGTAAGACAATATGAAAACAGATCCTTAAATCATCCCGTTTATCTGTCAGATCAATCAATCAATTAAATTATTTAAGGATCTATTTAAATAATTCCCACATGTACCTGATTTATCATAGAATCTCACAAAAAGTGTATTCTTGAGAAGTCTCTCAAAAGTTTCACTGTTCTTAGATCTCCGACAGTCCAAAGGAAGTATCCTCTACACGAACGTGCTAGTAACTCCGAAAGTGCTATCCAGAGAGCTAGGCGTTTTTGCTCTATTAGCCTCAACATGGTAGTTAATGCTCTGAGACCAAGATGAACACAGCGTACAACGACTCCCAGAAGGAAAGTTTCTAAACACAGTGCACTTGTGATATACAAAACCAGTTATATGTCTTAAAATCCTACTAATTAAGGAATTCTCTTATCAATAAAACTCCTTTATCAGTGTATTATTTAGCATGAAATATAAATCAATCTTTAGCATAAGGCTATTTACAGCCTAACCATAAATATGTAAATTTTATTATGTTGTGATCAAGTTGAAAACCAATCATTCATTTTTCAAAGTTTTTGCTTCGCCCTTTAGAATGATACGTCTCATCGATTTGAAATACTTGAAAGCTAAGAATCTTCAGGATACTGGCCTTAAAACGTGCATGTACCTCCAATATCAATTGGCTGTGAAAATGGACACTTAAAAAGCGATAATTTAAAATGTAAGAAGTCTTTTCGAGTGACATTAATGAAACAAGAGTTAATAAGGTCTTACTTTCTAAGCGAAATAATCTATAGATAATATTCTTTGTCGATGTATATTTTAATCAACATTCTTCAATATTCGTTTTCGACGGACTTTGCAACCCTATGAATTTAATACTATTAAATCCTTCAGACTGACTGTTTCATATGAATTGCACAGTTTATAAACAAACAAGTTGTCTCTATAGCCATATTAGAAATTACCACCCCAGTGACATATAAAAAAATAAATTTAGTGACCCGAGCACAGATCCCTGCGGAACCTCATCTAGCACCTCACAGATTCATCGACTTATTTCGAAATTTCAACATGTTTGCCGATCAAATATAAAACTTCCCACTAAAAACACAACCGTATATTTTGAATATCTATCACAGACACCGTAAAAGAATGTCATGATACACTATTTTCAAACGTAAAACTTATGTCAAGGACCGCCACTAATAATATCCTACCCGATTGAAATCAGCCATAATACTCGTATCAACTGGAATTCTTGTGACCACCTTTTCTATGGAATGGTTTTAATAAACTGGGAGTAAGTAAATAGAATAGAACACCGAAATTTACATTTCTCTTCACCCTTGTATTTTGTACTGACAACCCCCGCGACCTTTTTGGTAGCATTCCGCTTTGATTTCCGATGGTACCTAAGTAAGGGATCCAGGCTTTAATTTCACATAAAGCCTGTTGCCATGTTTCAGATTGATTGTAAGAAAATGAAACGTGGCAATTTACCCATCTGGTAGTTTTATAGAGCATTCAACAGAAATGTAATAAATTCGAATTTTGTTTTGTCAAAAATAATAATAATAAAAGGATATATTATATGACGCCGTTTAGAGAGTGGACTCGCCTAAAAAATGTACATTACCTTGGACCAATCATATACGAGTATATGTTGTTTTTTTAAATTTCATTTTAGAAACACTTTCTGATTTACTTTAAGTTAATCGAAGTCAGTTAATAAAAATTATCTCCTTTGTTTTGGGTTGTAAATCCCTCTTATTCTTAAAAATCTTTAATATCTGAGGAAGATTATAGCAAGTTATTTTCAGTACATGAGTGGTTTTAGTGTGCATTTCATTGGTTTGATTATCATCCAGACAACATTTGAAGATTTTTCGTAAATTTTCCCAAACACAACATTTGCTTCTTTTTTTTAAAACCCAAGTTCGATTCCCTGTAAATTTGCTAACGAACTGTTTTTTTTAAAGTAAACTAGTTTTAAAGTATTGTGGTGCTTGTACATATGCTCTTGGAGGTACAATTGTATCAAAACAGCGCTGTATAAATCCTAGATTTTTTTCTGTTCTTTTCTTTAAAAAATACCTGAAATTCTCATGTGTCCATATTTCTGAACTTTATAACACGCTCATTGGTATGTTTAATTGTTTTTTTTTATCTTGACTGCTAATAAGACGCAACGGTCTTTAAAAATACGATTTACATTTACAGCACCGTCAAATTTATCAGTTCACGTTTTTAATACACAATAATCTTAATTTCTCGTCAAACATCAGGGGTAACAATGCTAGTGTCAACAATGTTGGGAATAATGGGCTTGTTAGTCATTTTTGCCATTCCTGTTTTAGCTATACTTTCAGACATTATTTAACCTGAATATATTCAGTAGTGCATATAAAAGCAGCCTTTTACAAATAAAAAAGTAAGAACCTATTATATTTCATTGCAAAAAAACAATCATCTCTTTTTAATATTGTTTTCAAACGTTAAATTATACAAAATAATAAAAACATTCGATAAATCAAATTTTATGAGATCTTTAATTGGGAGGGCTTAATAAAATGAGATCGAATGTGTCTCAAAGATTGAATTATCTTGTTGTAGATGGGTCGAACAAACAAACCTATTAATATCGATCAATTGTTGAAAGTAGTGAGCTTTATACTATGGAATTGGTCGAAAGAATAGACAGACTGGCATAACTCTTCTCACGTTGACATTGATAACACTTTATAAGTAAAACTCTCTTAGAGCGATACCATCCATTAAACGAAGCTTAAAAAAAGCTTAAAAAAAAAACATTTTGTTTTTCACTTAATAAGTGTAAAGCTAGCTAGTCACCCGTTTCAAAGTTAGTTGGTTTCCAAAATTTCTAAAAAACGTAGAGACATTATTAATAAATGTTTGTGAAAAACAAAGGAATTAACTTTTTTTCCTTATTCATAAGTCCCCAGTAAGATTTTAATTTATTGAGATAAAGTCTAAGTTTACTATGATCACGGCAATAAACAGATATAATTCATTTGAAAGTGTCCACTTGAAATTGCATTGTTTTTGTGTGTCTTGTACTTAGAATATATACGATAAATATATACACATTAGATAAACTCGTACTTATCATGTTAAAAAATAAATTTATAAAATAACAATGGAGCTTTATAATCTTGACGACATTGTTACCTTTAATAAATTAAATTTCTAAGTATTTTTATTTTTAACATTTGTATAATACTCATACTATAAAACAATATAAAATCTTGTTTTACTTACGTTGGTGTGTAAAAAAATATGTTGTCATAATAACGGTTTTTAAGTTATTTTATGTTATTAACTGTCATAGATAGGATTTTTTTTTATATTTTATTTTATAGCTGTCACATCTTGATATGAGTATGAGTCATAAAATAACAACAGCAAATAATCTGTTTGTTTTTATTAAGAGATGATTTTATGTAATCAATTAAACCAGAAACCAGTTTATAATGAGTTGGAATGCTAGATTCTTCTAACATTTATAATATTAACAACACTCAATTATTAGTCTTATCACTCTTAATCACTTTATGCTATATAATATATTTTTTTCTATCTCATGTGCTGCATTACTCACCCTTACTAATTAATAATTATATTTCGTTAATTAAAAAAGATTCATACCTTCTTAAGTGAAGATTCTCCACGCCAAAGTAAGAGAAAGTGCATTGTCTTTATGATTCTCTTTGTTTTCATTTCATCATCACAAAGTATGGAGATTAGAGTTCAGCATTGTAATTGGAAGAGGAGCGCTCTACCCAAGTAATTCAGCCCGCATATTCCCAGAAAGTAGTCCTCTGGGAAGTATAAACAAAAGCATTCATCCAAACTTAATTTATATGCGCCATTTTAATTTAAAATGGCGTGTTTTGAGCACTTCCATTTTGATTCTGTTTTGTTTTTTTACTGAACCAGATCTCGGCATCGTTTTGGAATTCATGGCTAGTTATAAAAAAGCTGTAAATAAAATAAAAACATGTTCAACTTCTGTTGTTTTTTAACTTTACAGGGATTTGATATACACATTTTTTAACCTAACCTGTTTGGCGAATAATTATGAGGAATTTTAAAACGAAAAGAAGAACACTTTTATTTTCCTATTGAAATATTTACAAAATTTCTTTTTTTTTTACATAAACTCATAACTTAAAACATAATAAATCTTTGTAAATATACTACAAATTTGTAATTGCAATGTTAAAAATTTCACTTTAAAATATTTTGAGGAATTTAGTCCTAATGCTTAAGTATTTTTTCTATTGTACTTTCTTTACATACAATACAACAGTTGATTGCCATGTATCAATCTCTTCCAGCCAACCAGAAAGATATTTAAATAATCATAAGTACAAATTAGACTGAAATCCTTTATAACGCAAATTGAGTTCCAACAGAAATAAAACCTGTATCCATCTACCTGGAAGACAAGTGCCTAACCAAGTACACCGCAGATGTTGTTCCTCAACAATAAATACATACCAATACGCCATATTTCTTTTAGGATATGTCGAAATGAAATTTTTCTTCGTCTTTCTTACCACGCTTTCTACGCCCATAAATCTCAAAAATATTATTCTGTGTCTCAAACTTCTTATTTATCTTTCAATTAAAATTTCTCCACCATCTCCTTCAATTTTTCTTCAATCTACTTCTTCGTCGCTCTCCGTTTCCATTTATTTATTCCTTCTCCATCGTTCTTCATTTATATGAATATTTCATCTATTATGAACCACATGAAATTTTAAAATATTTTAAAAGTAATATTAAAAACTTTGATCTACAATGTCATAACGAAAAACTCCAAATATGAAGTGTGGTATAAAATTTTCTTTATGTTGAATTCTGTAAATGAAATTATTCACATTCTGTCGGAGAGAAGTCATGTTAATCACAATATCAAATTGATAATGAGAGTGAATTGTCTAAATTTGTTAATCATGACATACTCGTCCAATAAACATCATAATATAACAAAAACAAATGAAAACCATTTGACAAACTCCATTGCCTGGTTGGTAAAACGTCCTTCAAGAGAGCAAGAGAGTCTAGTGTTACTCTTCATACATACTCAGAAATAAAAAATACTTGCTTACAAAATACAAATTTTCCTCAACTGAACTTTCACCCAGTTTTATATCCTCTCTCAAAAACTATAACTCTCAATTTTCTTGTATTTATTATCAGTCTATTTGAGTCACACTTTTTAAACAAATAATTGAAAATAAAAAAGAAAAAAAAATTCACTATGTGCTTTGCCTAGTAAGGTGCATACTATATATTAGATGAAACTTAAAAATCTATGAATAAAGAAACACTACATTTGTTAACAATACACACGAGTACGTATATACATACTCGTACATACCTGACTTCATGACACGTATAGTAAATGAACAAAATAAACAACCCCCTTACAGGCTCATATATCCCGTGCACTACTCTACTGACTTACGCCCAAAATGTATTGGCTACTCTTGACGGTATCCCGATATCAAAATGTATTGGCTACTCTTGACGGTATCCCGATAAAAATCTATGAATAAAGAAAAACCACATTTATTTACAATACACACGAGTACGTATATACATACATACCTGACTTCATGACACTTTTAGTAAATGAGCCAAATAAACAACCCCCTTACAGGCTCATATATCCCGTGCACTACTCTACTGACTTACGCCCAAAATGTATTGGCTACTCTTGACGGTATCCCGATAAAAATTTATGAATAAAGAAAAACAACATTTATTTACAATACACACGAGTACGTATATACATACATACCTGACTTCATGACACTTATAGTAAATGAGCCAAATAAACAACCCCGTTACAGGCTCATATATCCCGTGCACTACTCTACTGATTTACGCCCAATATGTATTGGCTACTCTTGACGGTATCCCGATAAAAATCTATGAATAAAGAAAAACAACATTTATTTACAATACACACGAGTACGTATATATAATACATACATACCTGACTTCATGACACTTATAGTAAATGAGCCAAATAAACAACCCCCTTACAGACTCATATATCCCGTGCACTACTCTACTGACTTACGCCCAAAGTGTATTGGCTACTCTTGACGGTATCCCGATATCGAAGCCTCTTAAAAAAAGAAATTAAATACAAAGACGGAAGTACTTATACCATTTTTCTTCTTCCCCTTGAATGAATACGATTATTGTGGTATGTAGAACATGAGCTTGTCAGGATTGTCTCTATCGTGACGATCAATCTCATATATTCTTATATAAGTTCTAAAGCTTTCCAAAAGTCCAGCTATCATTGAATTTTCAGTTAAACTTTCTCCAAATATTTCCTTCTATTTTCTCTCGCTCTTCATTCATTTCAAACATAGATTGTTTTATAAATCTCAAACTAATTTTCTCAATGTGGCTTTACCATCGTTTTCTCACTTCTATTTATAACATCCCTCTAGAGGTTTTCCATGAATCGATAAGAAGGTGACATGACCTGTCCATCCTCGCCAGTGTCTTCAACATTTCTTCTCTAGCTTAATATTTTTTTTTCCTTGATCTTGAGAGTTTTCTATTTATTTGCTCAAAACATGTTTTTATTTTTATTGAGTGTATTAAATATCTACAAATTGTGTTAATTTCAATCATATTGTCTAATCTCAGAACGTCCTCCATGGCCTAGTTGGTAAGAGGCATTTCTTTCAACCTTGAAGTTGTGAGCTTGATTCTAGTTGGCACCCTATTTCAATAAAATCTTGGAGTCATATTTTGCCTTAAGGATCTTATAATATATTTTTGGTTGGATGAAAGAGATCATCAAATTGCAATTAATCCTCCAGGATTTATTTTAATTATTTTTTTTTAAATGAACAGTCAATTTCAACCAATTGTAAATGAAATTTTTAATGCACATCAATACAAAACACAAGATGATGCAAAGTGTAATTTAAATATTTACATGATTTATATAAAATAACGATCAAAAAAGCACACAAATACTCCCACATAGACAATCACACAGCAGGCCAAGGCCCAAGGCTATATGTAGCGCATGGAAAGAATCTCAAAAACAACTCTACGAGTACATACTAAAAATCTGTTAAGGAAAAACAAAAACAAAACTTACTAGCGTAATTCATTCACTCAATACATATAAAAAAATACAATAATCCTTGCAGTAATATAAATCGACACCACCCTAATAAAAAATCAAATATCAATATAAGATTTGGAAAAAATTAACTACAAACCTCAGATGTACATAATAAATATTTAAAATTTAACAAAGTATAATTTTCAAAGACCGAAATATAAGAACTAAAACCATTCAAAACAAATCCATGAGGAAATATTTAATCATGCTCAAAGCATAATAAAAATTTTTGCTGCAATGAAAATGTCATGCAATATTCAGAATCAGTTTTTTAGTGATTTGCCCCTAATGGGAGTTGATGAATTTCATCTCTTTGAAGTTTCGCCCTAAAAAGGTACGGCGCACCATCCTATTATTATTAATAACTAAGCCAGGATTAAATGTTAATAAGCCCACTATCACGGCCATTTCCTCGAGTGGTACCTTTTTGAGTCCAGACTCCGATCCGAAGCCACTGGGGTATTTTCTTTTAATATTATATGAGTTTGACCACTCAAGTATTTAAGAGACTGCTTACTGCTTCTATCCCATAGATCATTGCTTTATATTTATCTGCAGCGTAAATTATTTAAGGTAAATCCTTGCAGGTGATGAGGACGAGCAGCTTTGGTGAACTGTGTATGGTGGTCTGTCAAAATATTTTGGAAGACAGAATAAAAGCTATTCAAAATCCGACGTTATCACAACAATCAGTTTATTACGAAGGTTTCAGGTTCAACGAAAGAAACTATGTTTGGGATAGTAGTCGTTCCGTGAATGTTTTTGTTTTTGAAAAATATAACGCTCATAAAAATATACCACACATTAAAAAATATACCACGCAACAAAAATATACCACGCAACAAAAATATACTAAAAATACAAACACACATCATGCCATTTCCCTGTTCGGAACATTTTTTCATACAGTTTCTTCTGTTTCTCTTCCTTCTTACCTTTGTTTCTTTCAAAATACCATTCACTTAGTCCCTTCAAAGTGTCTTGGTTGTGCTCTTCAACGACTCCCTTAGTTTCTGCTGGGCATGCTCGGGTATAACTCCTTGAGCGTAAGAAGAGATCTGCATCTCCTGGTATACGTTGTCAAACTCGTTGGAGGAGTTGTGAGCTGTCCAGCATTACTACAAAGATTAGCGTTAAATGTTCCTAACAATTACACTAGACTGCGCCGGCAAGAACTATTCTCAATAACATACGCAAGAACGGGTCTTCCAGCCGCTATGCATGTTGGAAGGGCCTTAACTCTTCTGAACGGGGCTGCTTCGGATATTGACATATTTCATATCACATTACCAAAAGCAAAAGTAAATTTTCTTCTTAGATTGACCGCGTTAGAAAACACTCATCAACATACTTAAGTGACTGTAAATATATGTGTATCATATGTTTGTGTGTATATACTCGGATGTATGCATATGCATTATTTTTTATTTTATATAATTTTTAATTTTTTTCTATGTAATTTTTCTTCATTTTTAATGTCTTGTATTTTTCAAAGTAATTGGGCTAAGCCTGTTTTGAAAAAATAAATAAATTGTAAATTTGTTAAGTCTCTTTTCACCGATGCGATAGAATATCCTTCATGATCAAGTATAATTGTCAGCCATCATGTGTTTGAAATACGTATGTGCGTGTTTGATTTATTGTGTATAAGCTGTTATAGTTCAACAAATACACAGTCTTGACAGTTCAAACCCAAAGTAACGACGATAAAGAGATCGAGATTCCACAGTTTCGTGTGAGGCAGAGTTAACGATGTTTTTGTATTGCTAAATAGTGCTTTAAGGATTTATGATAAGCAATATATAAACTACAGAATAAAATAAATTTAGATGTAAAATGGTCTAAGAGCGAAACCAATTCGGATGTGAATCCGCCAGGAATCGAACCTGAGGTGCCCGCTTGCTTAGCGTGAATGATAATCGTAAGATCACGGCTGCACTTCTCTTTTCACCATAATAGAAACATCAATCCTTAACTTGAATTGACACTTCATAATTATTTTTATTTATTTTTTATTGAATAATTTATCTATAATACGAACATTTTCCAAAGGCTATACGAGTATGTAAATTAATATCTTAAGAATAAGTCAATTTTTTTATATTACGAGTATACCATAAATATGAACTAACTTAATTTTAATTTCCTACATTTTTTAGCTTTAATAATCTTTGTATTAAATTTCTTAGACCTACACACGTATTAACTTATAACTAGATAACAATTCTTACAACTAATCATAACACTATTTATTTTACACGTACATGCCCACTCATTCAGGCTACTTGCATTTTATCATATTCAATCAGACCTTGGTCCTCCCTGCTAATACTAGGTAGACTAGTCAGGCAACGAATGATGCTTCCGAAGCATTGATGTTACTTATAACGGAATATAATTAATTGATGTTACTTATAACGGAAAGGTAGGTCAGACTCGCAAGCTTCCAGGGTAGCGATATTTAATAATTTTATATGGCATTCTCTCGTGCATTAACATATTTTTTTTATTCGCATTACCTTAGCATTTTCTCAGATACTTTCAATATTTGTGAAGCCTCCTATTTCATATCATAGATCAAAGTAAAACATAAAATTGTATTTTATTAAACTTTCGTTAAACACAGTACAATTTAGTGTCTCATTTCTTTATACGGAGATCATTCACGTTTATTGGTTTATTGACATTCATCGAATACACGTTTAAAGAATCACATTTTAATTGAAAAAAAATCAACATATACAATTTTATAAATTATATTTTCAAATATTCCTCCTGCTAAGTATCTATCATAACAGGAAACATCGACAAACCTTGACAGATGTAAGTACGAGTATTTTGAATATGTTTTTATATCTTTGAAAAAATATTTTTTAAACATTTTTATGACATTTGAATTAAGAATGCGAATTATACCAACACGAGTATATTAAATTTTCAATACTTCTTTGTGACGTGAAGACTTGAACACTCACCCAAGCCACCACAAAACAGAAAAGAGCATGCAAAATGGGGGCTACAGGAGAATATTAAAGATTTCCTGAGTTGACAAAGTGTGTAACGAAGAGGTTATCAGACGCATGAAAAATGACAAAGAAATATTGGCTACAAGTGAGGAGAAGAAGATTTGAATGCTTAGTGCATTTTATTAGAGGAGACCATCCATGTCATATTGCAAGAGAATATACAAGGAAAACGAAGAATAGAAAGAATAAAGAACTCTTGGCTTAAGAACCTAAAAGAGTGCTTCCACTGTAATACGGAAACATCATGCAGAGCAGCTGCAGATAAAAATGAAATAGCCATGATGATTGTCAACCTCCAACAAAAAAAGGAACATTAAAAATATGAATTTCTTGTGTGCATTACATTACAATAATCAAATATACATTCGACTTAAAATATTACAATAATCAAATATATATTCAACTTAAAATGATTATTTTGTCACATAATTTCTCTTAGAAAAACATTAGGTCCCTTCCTTTTCCTTTGATTGATGATATATCACTTTAAATGAAAATGAATGTTCGGGTGATTGTCAAATCTTTGTGGACTTTGTGGGCGATGTTCACGTATATGTTACGTTCATGGATTTCGTGGGGATGGATAGTCGTTTGAATATTTTTTGCGACCATGTAACTTGATTAATTTACTTTTGTCTGGCTGATTGGTAGAGATTACCTCCTGACAATATGCCCGCCAGATTTTATTTGAAGTAAAAGTGTTAAATAAATAAATAAATAGGTTAAGATAACGGTAAGGACTCCTTTGGCAAAAGAGACGCGCAGCACCAATACGGGGCTGAGCCGAGAAGTGGGCAGGAGTGGAGTCCCTAGTGAAGTATGTATATGAATTAAGAAATATTGTTTTTCACATGTTTTAATTTGATCACACTATGGTTAAATTATTTTTTATCTTCTTTTAGTTGTCTCTATAATTTAATGCATAACGTTTAATTTTACTGCAGAACAAAAACCACATTCCATAACCAACCTGATAGCTGCTGTACGACATATTGTCAGGAACACAGTGATTCATAACATTCTCAATATATCATTGTAGCGATCCGACAAAACAAATAATGTTTCAGCCTCCAAGAGATAATCGCTTGTTGTTTGTTCAGCTTGGATTGGGCGAAAAATTGTATTTAAACAATTCGCGATATCAGTGTTTTGGGTTGCGTGGGGGCAGATATACTGCACGGGTAAAAAAAACAATGTTTATTCTTGATGAATGTCGAAATATTAGTACAAACATAAATGGTGGCAATGGTTGGATGAATAGGTAGGCAATTCTTTGTGATTAAGTATGACTGTCAGATCCCCTGCGAATAGATGACGCTGATGCACTTTAGCAAGAAAGTCTTGACAAACTAAATCCTAATTTCAGATGGCAAGGAGATCAAAGTAACAAAACGATTGGTAGGTCAAACCTATTATAGCTTTTTGTTGGGCAGATTTTAAATTGCACTATTTTTGAGTTGCTTGAAAACGCTATAATTAATGAAAATATGAATTCATGGTTTATCATTGTAGTATGTATGGATATGAAGACGGTAGTATGTAAGGATATGAAGATTGTAGTATGTAAGAATATGAAGATGGTAGTACGTATGGATGTGAAGATGGTAGTATGTAAAGATATTTTAGGAGAATGGTCCTTAAGGGAGAGATGATGATGATTTGTTGATAAATAAAACACGTTTTCGATCGCAATGCGGAAAGAGAGTTTTTATTAGTAAACGTAGGTATTTATTCTATTCCCGCGTGTGTGCGGGAATGCGAGCAAGATATCTCGCCGTCTCGTTTCTGCATCCGCAAAATGATTAATGTCGTATGTAGGTGATAATTTATTTACGGAACTGGCGAGACAGATGTGGTGCGTTCTCGCTCTAGCATGGAATGCGCTCCGCTCTCGGCAATGAGTTGAATGACCGGCGCGTGGACTTTGTACTTGTTTGTTTTGCATTGCTAAGGAATGCAAAGGTCATTTCATCGGTCATTGAACGCGTGTGCGACCGCCACAATATGAAGACGATAGTATGTAAAGATATGAAGACGGTAGTATGTAAGGATATGAATATGTATGCCAAGTGATAAGGTGCTTCCCCGCGTATGCATTTAAAAACATATTTAGTAAGAAAACTACTGAAACTTATCAAGCGAAGACGATCTACAAAAAAAGTTTGCAGATTTTCTGATATGTGACAGTAACACATTCGGTTAAAGACGTAGTATAGTGTTCATACAAAATCAAAAATAATGTTCATATATTATCACCAACACGGTTATGAAATTTCTTTCAAGCGTGCTATTTAAAAGTACTAGTAAATTGGAATGCGGCTCAATCATTAAGGAGTTTAAGAGGTATTCAGAATTTCCAAAACAAACACTTTGCAACATTTTGAGGTACTCAATATCCGTCAGATATTTATTATGGTTATTATATTTTGATAAATACGTTCGAGTACACTCATAGAACAAAATGTTAAGTACTAAATAAAGTTTCGACCCCACGTTTAAATACTCGTACATCATCTGAGTGGATGAATGAATGTGCTTTTCGTGCAACAAGAATTTCGTATGCATTCCTAAGTGAGAGTGGTTCACGCCTTCTAGGATAAAATAATAAACAATATAACAAGGAAGTGAGGACATCTTCACATATGTTAGGTATGTGAGTGAATGACTTATGTGAGTGTGTAATTTAAAGTTGTTGGACATAATAATTATGTGGTTATTGAAATGATTATATGATGAAAAATATGTATGTTGTACAGCGGGATTCGTATGGAGAAAGAGATGCAGAGATTGAATGTGATATATGAATGATTTAGGAAACAGATATAAAGTAATCACTAAGAGAGTACTTCACAGCCAAATTCACATATTACCTCTATTGTATAATATACTTAACTGTCCCGCCCCCTCTCTAATCTCACCGAAAATTTTCAGCATCTCTGATCGTGGACTTGCGTTACGCTCAAACAGATATTGTTTATTGATCTTTCCAGTTCACCGCTCTTCTTTTTTTATGGCGTCCTTTACTGTCCAATCAGTGAGACTGGAACCACTTACAAACCAATATTTGACTCGCTCCGTCCTTGGCATGCTTTAAGAAGCGACTAAAAAACTCTTAATTCCTAGTCAGTTTCATTCCTGATCTACACTCCCCGCCATTCCTTTTATCCTTTGTTTGATGATATCTCACTTTTACTTTTTTATGTTTATGTTCATAAAGATGGATAATCATTTGAATATGTTTTGCCACCATGTGCTTCCTTTATTTACTTTTGACTGCTTGGTTGGAAAAGATTGCAGCCTGGTAATAAACTCGACAGATCATTATTACTAAGAAGTGTTCAATAAATAAATAATAAATAGGACTACATCGGTACAGGTTTTGCCTGGTGAAATATTTCTTTATATTTACAAAACGATCGGTTTATATACATGCAATAAAAATTTACTCTAAAGTTCCCCGTAATAACGTTGTCTCTCGACCACATTCTTCGATATTCCTGCAAAAGCTGGTCGGATATATTAAAGGGTGTCTTACAAATGACTTTATAACATTGTTGACGGAAAATCACAAAAAAATATTTTGATATTTTTTTATTCAACTTGACTTGTGGAAATGAAACGCGAATCTGGAAAATACTAAAACGAGACAAATCAATTATGTAAAAATGCGTGCACTTAGAAAAATATATGAGGTGACAATGTGTTACAGAATATGGAATGAAGATAAGGGATGAATGTTAACTTGAAGCTGAATTATGAAGATGAAGAAGATCACTCTAAAACGGTTAAAGCATGTAAAAAAATAAATTAAGGACTGACTACACAAATACAGAGTAAATATGAGTGGAAAGGGGTAAACAAAGACCAATGAAACGATAGTCGGTTTAAGTGAATGATATTTTGAACGAACAAGATGTAAAAAGTTGAAGAAATCAGACGAATTGTATTAGAACAACTATAGATATAAAGAAGGCGAAATATTTGTGTCACGATAGAAAACCCTGTTCTCTGTTTGGCTGGAGCTCTTTTCTTTCTGGCTACCCTGACAGGAAAAAATGTGATGTATTTACTGTTTGGAATAACGTAACTATTGCTTAAAGTTAATATTTTCTCTTCCCTTAAAGGTTTAGTGCAGTTCATACAGATTTAGATATGGTGAATGATGCAATGTTTATTATTACATAATAAACTATCATTTGAATTAACAAAGGTAGAAACTGACCAAATATACCCTTTAGGTATGCAGTACAATGCAGACGACTAAACATAATCGTACATATCAACGACAAACCATGTTGAGAGTGAATTGTGGGAGCTACATCTCGATGGGATAGATTGGTTAATGCACCTCCCCACACAAATGTGATGGCACCATACGATGGAATGTTTATACATACCAGTATATAATACTTTAGTACCATTTTCCTGTCAGAGTTCATCCATTATTACTTAATTTAGCATTTTGTCATCTACGTATATCGTCATACAATTCTTAAATCTCAGCTCATGCATTTCTGCAGCAATTGTTCGGTGTATTTCAATGTTTTCCCTCAACCACACTTCACTTATATACAATGATAAGACAAATTTCTCCAGGATTGTATCAGGATTTCCAAATCAGCCCAGAGTGATGCAACCGTCACCGCATTGGTTCGCATTTATTTCACGCACTTACCGGGGCACAGTTAAAAAACCATCAAATGTGACCTATATTGAATGTCACTACACATGCATAGTGGTGGACCCTTGTTGCAATCGTCCATCGGAAAAAAAAATCTGTTGGTCTACTCACATTGGTAGAAATATAGTCTATGGTAGGTTATATCTCATCAGCAGATAATCCGATAGCTATATCCAAGTTCACAGACTTTCAGCTTTAGCCTCCAACAATCACCACACTCGTTATTTGGATCTTTGAAGGGGTGATGAGTGAACAAATTTTAGCAAGGCCTCAGATTTAGTTTTGTTAATATTTGGGCATACATAGAGTGTTTGGGATCAATAAGTTGGTGTTTCTCACTGTTGAATGTAATATTGTGACATGTATCTAGAGGAAATATCCCAGCAAATATGGAATAAAATGTACGAGGCGTATCCAGAAAGTAAGTGTACTGAGGCTCTCACGACCGGATACGTTTTATTTTTCGACATGTTGGCTACACTTCCGTGTAGCCTGACCTTTCCCCTCCGCAACGAGACCGGTTCGAGGTCAGTACGTTGAGAAATGTCGACGCGACAACACGTTTCGTGAAAAATGTAAATCCAATCTCCCGCCAAGTGCGAAATACGGGGCGTCATCCGTTATCTCGTTTGGAAGGGAAAACCTCCGGTTGAGGTTTATAATGAGGTGAAAACTGCATATGGTGATAAAGCTATGAATCGTACGAGTGTGTACAAGTGGTGTCGCGAGTTTAAAAACGGTCACGTCACACCTCTTCACCCTCCGCCAAAAAATTCAAAACCACAATTTCAGCCAAGAAAATCATGGCATCCGTGTTTTGGGACTGTCAAGGCATAATTTTAATTGAATATATGCCTCAAGGGGAGACCATCAACTCTGCAATATACTGTGAGACCCTAAAACAATTGTGGAGGGGGATTCAGAACAAGAGGAGAGGCATGCTGACAAAGGGAGTCTGCATGCTGCACGACAATGCCAGACCACACACGGCCAACGCCACGAAGGAACTGCTCGCCTCGTTTAAATGGGATGTCCTGAACCATCCCGCGCATTTCCCTGACCTAGCACCTTCAGATTACTATTTATTTACCTCCCTGAAGCTGCACATGGGTGGAAAAAGGTTTTCAACCGACGAGGAGGTAAAGGAGGAGGTGGAGAAGTGGACGGAGGGGTTGGCGAGAAACTACTTCGAGGAAGGCATCAAAAAGTTGATACCCCGCTTCACCACCTGCATTGAGAGGAATGGCAACTATGTCGAAAAATAGCTTACATATGTACTACGGTAACCACGTATTTTTTTTTGTTTAAATAAAAAAAATTGTAACCTACAAAAATTCAGTACACTTACTTTCTGGACTTACCTAGTATATAAAAGAGTCAAGACAATAAATAAATAGTCATAATAAATATGTGGTTAGTATTTTTTTATCTTTATCAGATGTTTATTAAATCACTAAGTGTATGCAACATATTATAGTGCAGTCATAAAAATCTCGTTCTGAAACCACCCGTCCATGCATAATTTGGGAGGATGAACATGCTGTTCCTTGCGCCAATAATTTATAACATGTTTCTGAGGAAGAATAGCGTTTCTTTTCAATGTCAAACCTTAAAATTGGAACATTACATTACAAGGTGTTTTTTGACAGGGAGAGATTGTAGAGGGAGAAAATAGCGGTCGCAAGTTTAGAGCGTGTAATGAGCAGTTTATGGAAATTATTTTGGTGTAAATGTTAATATTATGATGGAATTATGTATATGATAGCTTTCAATTTTAATATATGTTAGTATGTGAATGCTGTGTTTAAAAATTTTAGACAAATTTATGAAATTTACTAGAGAATACGTCATCATAGGCCCTGCCTAGTGGGCAGTGCGTCTTTCCATTAAAATAATTGAAATCATAAATTATGTATATTGGATCAAAAAAAATAAGAATGAGAATTTAGAACTCGTACATTTAATGGAATATAAAAGAGCAAATACAAAGAAAAATGTAAAAATAAGCGAAAACGTGATAGGGAAATATGGTTAACCTAAATACTTTAAGCAAAAAAAATTAAGGAAATACGGCAAAGTCAGATAAACCAAAGAAGCTGTATGGTTATATGGAGATTAAGTGAAAGATACATATTACGATGGAAAAATCTGGCGTTCTTACCTCTCTGCGTTCTTCAACCTGATAATGACTTTTGGGTATATATTTGACCCTATTTACGGTGCAGATCTAACGAACATAAGGCAGGTTATCGATTCAAAGTAACCACCCCAAACATATGTATGTACTTGCAAAGCCAACCCTCCCAGCAGGAAAGGGCGCAGGGTAGTTCGCTGCCTTCCCTTTGGAGGGAGATTGGGGCGGGATCTGTACCCGTACGGTATTTGGACGTACGTATTAGGAAATATCCAGTCCATGAAAAACATTTTTCCTAATTATTCAAAATCTGAACTTATTATTATTCATCTTCATTATATTCTTCCCCCATTATTTATTAGAAACAAGTTTCGCTGCCATGTTACTTCTTCAGGCTAATTTAAACGCTTAAGTATGTTCTCATACAGTTATTTCAACAGACGATTACACTTGGACATCCCACAAAAAATCTTTTGCTAGTCACTGGTTTTAACTCAACAGTTCAATTATACCTAATTTCAGGTATGTATAGGGATGACTGTCACTTAACGTAACTACAAATATTCAAAGTAAGCATCACATATTAGCATCACAAAGGAAGCATCACATATTAGCTGTTTTTATTCTTGACGATACTCTATCGTTAAATTTTCACCTATTTTTGATATTAAAACTTTCAATTTGATTTAAAATTTCATAGGCGTTTTGGTTAAGAGGTACAAGTCATCAATTACTTATTTGTCAGTTTGAAGTTTTGCAACACTTGTATTCCTAAAATACAGATATGAGGTAAATTTTAAAGGTAAACTTTGAATACATAAATAATTTACGTATTCAAAGTTTACCTTCAAAATTTACCTGAGGTCTGTATTTCAGGAATACAAGTGTTGCAAAACTTTAAACTGACAAATAAGTGATTGATGAATTGTACCTCTTTACCAAAACGCCATTGATTTAGTCTTGATGCCACCGAACTATGAATTAATTTGCTAGCTGCTTCTATTCCCGATCGAGTTGACCACCTTGCCGCCAATCTTACGCAAACTTAATTCATACTTGTCCACATTATTTAGTTGCATCCTTATTGTTATTGGATGTACTGGAAGTTGAGAAAATTTCCGATCGTGATCCCATTGTAATGAACTGATCTTCAGCATGTCTTGTCCTTCTTTGAAACGTTTCCGAAAGTTTTAAAGTGTTTGTTTGTAAAATGCTTATTTCATTACGTGGCTGCAAAGAATAAAGAATCAGTTTATTTTTAATAATTATTATTCTTGGTTGATTCCTCGTGATATATTCGGTCCAGTTTCCCAACTGTGTCTACGAGATTCGCACTCTTTCCCTAATTGAGCTACTCGGAATGCTGTCGTCATAGAGAACCCTGTGACGTTTCCAGCTCGGTCAGTCCATCGAGAGAATTGTCTACCTTCATCTCGGCATATGCCAAATTTTCTTCTCCGCTAAGCATTATATGACCAATGAATTAAACATACTTGTTGGAGACAAATCATGAATAATCTGTTCTAAATTCCAAGCTGTTGGATGATGAAAACATTCATTCATTCATCGTTATCATAATTTATCACGATGTTTGGCTTTGACAGTCTAAGTTATTTGGCTTTGAAAGTCTCTCTTGTTCAAGAATGTCGTAAAAAATATTGGAAGTATGGGGTTCCCTTGATGTAATTCCCAAATTATATTGAAATCCTTTGAGACTTTGTACAGAATCCTTAAATTCGAAATAACGGTCATTTAATTTTTGAATTCAATATGACAGCTTTACTGTTTCATAGACTAAAATAAAACCTTTAAGAATGTATTATTGATTTCTATCCCTCTCTCTCTCCCTCTCTATCCCTCTCTTTCCCGGCCATATTTCTGCCATTTACAAGTGCCTGGTATAATATACCGTTAAAGATAGAGCAACACAAGGATTCTTCAAATAGCCAAAGTTGATAGAGAGTTGCTGACTAATATTAAAATCCGAAAAGTGTCCTATTTGGGTCATGTACTTAGAGGAGCAAAGTATAAATTACTGCACCTGATCATCCAAGGTAAAATAGAGGGTCGAAGAGGTATTGGCATGAGGCAAATCTCCTGGCTCCGCAATGTACGTGATTGGACTGGTATAAAGAGCGTTGGGGATCTTTTTCGGGCTGCCGGGGACAAAGATACCTACTTTCAGGTGATATTCAACTTTGGAGGGACCTGACATGACACTGAGAAGAAGGAGAAGAAAGATAGAGGATCCATTCATGAAGATGATCGGTTAACCAAATGGGTCAGGATCCTCAGTATTAAGGAGACAATGAACCAGACAAAGCTATTATATGATCGTAATAATATTGATGTCTGCCTAAAACTAAACAGTTTTGTGTTGCCTAAAAAACTAAACAGTATGAACCCGCCAGTTGCATAAACAAGAAATTGTTGAACGAGTAAATAAATCTAAAATTATTTTTCATCGAAATTGGATTTTGCCAATTTTGATTTTCACTAAGTCATTTGTCCGCGCTTCCCGGATTTACTCCTGTATGAAATTATGTCCAGCATATACAGTGGGGGCACGCAGCGTTCCCCAGAGGGCCTCGCAAACAGGGTCGGCTCGTATCATGCGTAAATAGCGCTAACGTAATGAAATATCGCTTTTAAAGCGTTTTGTTATTGAATTTATAAAGGACAACCCATTGAGATAGAAAAGTAACTGATTGGTCTGGCACCGGAGTATATGAAAAACATATTTATGTTGAAACGAAATAAAGAAAAATATTAGAACAACAATATTTATTATGTATTCATACCTATATATATCGAATTAAACTATCAATTATGTATTCATACCTATATATACCGAACTAAACTATTAATTATGTATTCATACCTATATATACCGAACTAAACTATTAAATATGTATTCATACCTATATACCGAATTAAACTATTAATTATGTATTCATATATACCGAATTAAACGTATCACATACTATGTAGGTAACTTGAAATTTGTTTTTCACTATTTTGATTTTTGTTAAATTAGTATATGATTGTTTGTTGACTTATTATAATAACGTACTTTGTTAAATTAGTATTTAATTGTTTGTTGACTTATTAT